>RJWJ010030419.1:0-19937 GCA_004363605.1 Indri indri | reverse complement strand
GCACTTGGAAGCCTAAAACCCTTCCCTTTGTCCTGTCGTTTATCCACAAACTGACGGTATATAAGCCAGAGTTCTAAGACACTGCTCTGAGTTACTGTTCAGTGAGATTTCTCTCACATGTTGTGCTGTGCATGTTAATAAAACGTACGGGTTTGTCTACAGTGAAACTTGTTTGTCTTTTGTTACAGAGGTCTATCCCAACCAAAAACTAAAATGGGTAGAGGTGACCTTTAGCTTTCCCTATAGGTGGAAGAATATTCTAGATACCATTTTAAGGTCTGTTCCAAATCTGACAGATGATACATTTTATACAGATAATCTAAAACCAAAAGTTTTCATTTTTGCATTTGATTTTCACACTGAAAATAAATCCTGAAGAGTACTATACAGAAGAAGTGCAAGATCCACACAGTATCCACAGTTATCTGCACAACTACAAGAACAAATACCACTTACAAGGGTTTAGATAAGAAGAACTTCAAGTGATAAAAATTATTTCCATTTATGAGCAGGAAAATACAACAACTACATCAACAGCACCATCACCATACACATCATACACCCAATATCATAAAAAGGAACTGGAAACTATCCTTACTTTTCAAAAAAATCACTTCAAAAATGAATCATATAACATATGGACACTGACAGAGCTTAAGAATCCAAATATATGAATGCGGAGGGGAAGCAAACCAATTATAAAAAATTGATTTCAGCAATCTGTAGGAATGTAGACACTCCAAGACAGTTGGATATAACCCCCACTCGGAGAGCTAAAGAAAACTATTAATACATAAAACAACGTCCATGAGAAGGGGGAAGGGTCCAGCCACTATTACCAAGTTGTTATCCTTGTTATTGTAGGTCCTCTCAGAGGTATGTAGAATGTTTTAGCTTAAACTAAGTATCGCATGTGTTTGTTTAGATAAGAAATAAGTGCTATTAGTAAAGCCTGATTTAGAGTTAAAATTAGTCAGATAACAAACATGATTTTTTCAAATACTCCAAATATTAACCAAAAATATTCATTACTTTTGGTTTAATCTCAGTAAAGTAAGGCAAAAATGATATAACATCCCTAAAAAAGCAGATATATGAACTGTCTGGCCAGCACCCCTTCCTCTACAGGGAACTACCCTCTCCTCACTCCACTACAACAGGACTAAATCAGGATGCTCTCCCTCCCTCAGAAGCAAGGTAAGAGACCCAGGCTGGACAGAGTACTCCATTCCTTCCTGCTGAGCTGAGAACTGAATCTGGAGATGAAGGCATCCATCTTCCTGACCACATGAAGAGAGTCTGCCAGTAAAGTGAAAAAGGAAGCGGAGGAAGGGAGAGAAAAATTGCAAAATTCTGGTTTGCTGAACTGGATTTCTGGCTCTTACAACTGAGAGAGTCTTGATACCCATAGTCTGATTATTTGCCTCTCAGGGTTCAACAGGGAAGAGTGTCTCACTACTTACTTATAGAATGAAGACAAAGGTGACTATTCTAGTTTTTAATCATTGACTCTGCTTCAATACTGGACATGTGGAATAATTAAGAATGAAAGGTTTAGCTTTTATTCCAACAGTCCAAAAAAGCCCCATGGCAAATTAGAAAGGATTAAGCAAAGTTCATGGTTAACATCATTATAAAAAACGTCCAGCACTCTCTGGGAGAAAATATTTGCCAATCACGTATATCTGATGAAATATTTGTATCCAGAATACACAAAGAACTCTTCAACTCTATATCGAGAAGACAAACAACCAAATTTAAAAAGAAATGAGAAAAAGATTTGATTAGACATGTTACCAAAGATTTATGAATGGCTAATAAACACAAGAAAATATGCTGACTGAACAACATTAGTCATTAGGGTAATGCAAATTAAAACCACAATGAGATACCACTTCATACCCACTAGAATGGTATAATACAAAACAACAAAAAGACTACAGCAGGTCTTCGAATAACAAATATTGGTTTTGTTTTAACATTGATAAAGGAAAAAAAATGATTCCAGGCAGGGGGCACTGTCTGTGTGGTTTGCACGTTCCCCCATATCCACGTGGGTTTTCTCTGGGTCCTCTGGTTTCCTCCCATATCCCAAAGATGTACACGTTAGGTTCACTGGCATATCTGAGTCATTTGTATGAATTAAGCTATGGTAAAATTGGTTTCGCTTAAAGTCACATTTTCTAAGAACCTATCTACGATGTTAAGTGAGAACTCATTAACTGCTGGTAAAGGCGCAGAGAAACACGAGCCCACAAACATTGCTGGTGGGGATGCAAAATAACGTGCGGCCACTTTGGAAAACAGTTTGGTGGTTGTTTAAAAAGTTAATCACGAATGTATCATACAACCCAACAATTACACTCCTAGGAATATATCCATAAGAAATTAAACCATTATGTCCCCACAAAGACAAGTACATGAATATTCATAGCAAAATTATTCATAATAACCAAAAAGTGGAAATAATCCAAAAGTCAATCAACTGATGAACAGATAAGCACAATGTGGCATAATCACAGAATGGAATATTACTCAGCAACAAAAAGGAAAGAACTACTGACACATGCTACAACATGAATGAACCAGAAAAACATTATGCTAAGTAAAGGATGCCAGACACAAAAAAACCCCATATTGTATGATTCCATTTATATATACTGTCCAGAAAGGGAAACTCTATGGAGACAGAATGTAAGCCAATGGTTGCGTGGTGTTGGAGGTGGAGAGTAGGGATTAACTACAAATGGGCATGAGGGATCTTATCAAGGTTTTAAAACTATGGATTAAAATGTTTTAAAACTAGATTATGGTGACGGTGACTTAACTCAGTAAAGTTACCAAAAATTACTGTAAACCTAAAACAGTGAATTTTATATGTAAATTTTATCTCAAAAAAGTTCAACAGGAAAAATAAATAAGAGACTAAAGAAGATGTAAGTAAATAGAAATTGTGAACCTTGATTGGAGCCTAGATCAGGGTATAAAACAACTATTAAAGACATTAGGAGACAACTAGAACACCTGAATTCGGACTAGATATTAGATGATGTTATGGAATATTTAATAATTTCCTTAGGTGTTACCATAGTATGGTTATGGAAGAGAATGTCTTCATTCTCAGATGTAAGCTGAAGTACACAGAGGTAAAGTTTCTCCAACTTACCTTTCAAATAGCTCAGAAAAATAAAAATGCCTATACTTAGAAAAAGCAAACCTGGCAAAATGGTAACTGTTGATTGGTAAGGATAGGTATAAAAAGCATGCAGGAATTCCATGTACTGTGCTACTTTTTTTTTTTTTTAATCTTTTCTGTAGGTTTGAACTGCTTCAAAACACAAAGTTGGGAGAAAACAGCACTCTCATTTTAAACTGTAACTAAATGTAAAGGGACTCACCAATGCAGTTCGCTGTGCATTTTAGAAAGCAGCACATAGTTAACGTATAAATACTATCATCTTTTTGGTCTATGACTATGTTAGAAACTAGGAAAAGGGCCCGGCAAGGTGGCTCGTCCCTGTAATCCTAGCACTCTGGGAGGCCGAGGTGGGAGGACTGCTTAACCTCAGGAGTTCGAGACCAGCCTGAGCAATAGCAAGACCCTGTCTCTACTAAAAATAGAAAGAAATTAGCCGGGCATGGTGGCGCATGCCTGTAGTCCCACCTACCCGGGAGGCTGAGGCAAGAGGATCGCTTAAGCCCAGGAGTTTGAGATTACTGTGAGCTAGGCTGATGCCACGGTACTCTAGCCCGGGCAACACAGTGAGATTCTGTCTCAAAAAAAAAAAAAAAAAAAAAGAAACTAGGAGAAGGAACAAATAGGAACTAAAAGTATAAAATAATTATGCAGAGACTAAACCAGTTAAAGCTTTACGAAAATGCTATTTTTAACAAATACTTTTTTTTTTTTTTTTTTGAGACAGAGTCTCACTCTGTTGCCCAGACTAGAGTGCTGTGGCGTCAGCCTAGTTCACAGCAACCTCAAACTCCTGGGCTCAAGCAATCCTTCTGCCTCAGCCTCCCGGGTAGCTGGGACTACAGGCACACGCCACCATGGCCACCTAATTTTTTTCTATATATTTTTAGTTGTCCGGTTAATTTCTTTCTATTTTTAGTAGAGACAGGGTCTCGCTATTGCTCAGGCTGGTCTTGAACTCCGGAGCTCAAACGACCCGCCTGCCTTGGCCTCCCAGAGTGCTAGGATTATAGGCATGAACCACCGCGCCCAGCCGACAAATACTTTTTGAAATATCATTTAAGTCAAAGCAACATAGTTATCAGTTGGTGCTGAAATCTTTAAGTTTATAGGTCTGTCCAAAAAAACATTGTTGAATGAAGGCCAATAAATTTTCCCATGTGGAAGAACACCCATCCCATCTATTCTCTTGGCTGATACAAAAATCAAACGAGATCATGTATACGAAAGCATAAAATTTCCATTAAAAAAAATGTAGTCACACTTTGTATCTTCCTGTTAATAGGGAACAGAAACACAAGATTAAACCTAGCATCATTTTTGGTTATTTTCACTATAATTGCGGTGCCTCAATTTTGTAGTCAACACTGCACTAACAATTCACTTATAGATGTTGTCAATGTTCATTATAAACAATTCGTTATAAACTGCATTACTCTAACTCAGACATTTTGTCTTACTGCTTGCTATACCACACTTGCAACAGTGTGCTTTTAACAATTTAAAGTTTTAACAGCTTGAAACTCATCAAACACACTAATGTAAAACAGAAATCTTATTAATGAGGAAAAGCTCACCTGGAAACTCAAAAAGTCCCATCTACGGTTTTTAAAATAAACAAAGCATTCTTGGCACTGTACCTCAAACTAAGATATCTAAGAAGAAAAAGACATGATATGTGAAGATGTAGATTACTTCGTACACACAGAGAAGAGCTTGGACAAAGACAGAAATCATATTCACTAGAATGGCTATAATCAAAAAGATGGGCAGTAACAAGTGTTGGTGAAGATGTGAAAAACCTGGGAACCCTCACAACACTGCTACTAGGAATGTAAAATGGTGCAGCTGCTTTGGAAAATAGTTTGGCAGGTCCTCAAAATGTTTAGCGTAGAGTTATCATATGACCCAGCAATTCCACTCCTAGGTATATTTACCCAAGGGAAATGAAAACACGTGTCTGTGCAAAAACATGTACATCAATGTTCATGGCAGCGTTATTCAACCTAAGCTCAAAAGTGACAACACCCAAAAGTCTTTTCACTGGTGAATGGATAAACAAAATGTGGCATATCCATACAACAGAACACTATTCAAACATAAAAGCAAATGAAGTATTGCTACATGCTACAACATGGAGGGACTTGGAAAACATTATGTTAAATGAAAGCTGCCACACACAAAAGATCACATATCATTATGATTCCATTTACGGAATCCAAAAATGTCCCTAGGCAAATCTGTAGAGACAGAAGTAGATTAGTAGCAGCCAGAGGCTGAAGAAGCAGCCATGGGCTGTGGAAAAAAATCAGGAGTGATGGCTACTAAGCGTGGCTTTCTTTTGGGGGGTAATGAAAATATGTGAGAATTACACAGTGTTGATGGTTGCACAACTCTATGACTATGTTAAAAACCACTAAATTGCACACTTTTTTTAAAGGGTGAATTTTACGGTATATGAATTATCTCAATAAACCTGTTATTATAAACAAGATTCAGGTCCCCACTGCGATAAATAAATAAATAAATAAGCAAGCAAAGGATATAAAAAGACGATTCATAGACTAAGAAATATAAATGACTAATGAATGTACAAAACAAATCAAACAGTTGTAATCTGATAAATATAAACTTTAACAAAACAAAGAAATGAACTGAACTAAAGCAAAAGAAGAGATAAGCAGAGCAAATGATCCAGTTTTATTTTATTCTTAGGGACTAAGAAAGCTACTGAAAACAAGCAGCAGCAAATGGGAATAAATGAAGTAACAGGCATACAGAATTAGTTGTAGTGTTTAGACACAGGAAATAGGGAGACCTTGGAGATTAATAGGGTAGAGGGAAAGTTACCAATTATCCAAGCATTAAGTGACTAGGGCTGGTGTCCCAGAAACCTAAGACCTCAGGGGATGAGGATTTTCTGTCACAGAATAAATGTCTTCAGCAAAAAGATGAGGGGAGACAGATTTCCCTCAGACTAAAAAGGTGAGGGGAGAGGCAATAGGACAAAAAAAGAGAGAACAGAAAAGATCACCCTCTTGCCCAAGCATGCCATCAAGGTAGCTGAAGATCTGAGAATCTTTACAACAGAGAATTCCCAAACCCTGTCCTTCCAAGTCTGAATTTTGTGCTAGTGAGCCAATAAGACCCAGAGACAAAAAGGCTACATAGGTCATAGGAAAAATGGGGATGGACAGTGGGCATGGACCAAGAGTGCTCACCTGGTGAATGAGAACTCTTCATTCACCACCTACCAGCACTCCAGGGACAGCAAAGATGGACAACAGGACATGGACTGAGAGTTGTAGGAAGTTCTAGGGAGAAGCTACTTTGCATATGGGACAAGAAATTAATAAATAACCCATCACCCAGCATTCCTGGGAGAGGAAACAGTAGCATGACAGAGAGAGACAATAGGATATGGGACTCAGAGTTCACACATGAACACAGATAATCTTGAAATTATAAGCATCTACAGAAAATATGCTACTTGAATTTCTGGATGAATCAGATGGCAGTAAAATGAAAACACTCTCCAGAACTCTGGGAGACTGAGCACTGATGTGTGTTCATCATGGCCACGTGGATGGAATGTGTGCAGGATGCCAGGCCAACACCTGATTTCACACCAACACATCATTCTAGCCAGAGGACTGGGTGCACATAAATAAAATCCGGAGAAAGAAGTGCCTCAAAGCCAGATCTCCTAGGGCCTACAAACTTGTATAGAACCACCACACACCTATGTACTCTAGGCCACCCCCATGGATAAACTTATCTAATTACAAATCTGCCTTGCCATACATATAACCTAGAGACCCAAGGACCCAAGACAGCACATATCAATACAAAGTGAGCTTTATTTATCTGCAAAGCATAGAAACCACTTAAGACTGTGAAAACCAAGAAGGGAACCCCTAGATTTTCATAGACTTTTGACAGCGTTAGCCTAGAAGGGAAAAGGAGGTCTCTCTGTGGCATCCATGACTGGCTGGGTGAAGACCACAGTAAAATCCAGAAGAACTGTGCAGAGTAGCAGGAAGAAAACTCAGGACTGGTTGTATGAACTAGGAAACCACAGAGTAGTCCTTACCTTGCTCATCAGTATATTCTGCTACCACCCACTAAGAAAGTCAACCTTTCCTGCCTCTCATCACATCTGTCTCCATTAAGTATCTCTTAAAGAGTGAAGGACTGAGGCCGGGCGTGGTGGCTCACACCTGTAATCCTAGCACTCTGGGAGGCCGAGGCGGGCGGATCGTTCTGAGCTCAGGAGTTCGAGACCAGCCTGAGCAAGAGCGAGACCCTGTCTCTACCAAAAATAGAAAGAAATTAATTGGACAGCTAAAAATATATATAGAAAAAAATAGCCGGGCATGGTGGCACATGCCTGTAGTCCCAGCTATTCGGGAGGCTGAGACAGTAGGATTGCTCGAGCCCA
This sequence comes from Indri indri, assembly GCA_004363605.1. Classification (NCBI taxonomy): domain Eukaryota; kingdom Metazoa; phylum Chordata; class Mammalia; order Primates; family Indriidae; genus Indri; species Indri indri. The sequence continues at coordinate 12,300 of RJWJ010030419.1, read as the reverse complement.
GGAGTTTGAGGTTGCTGTGAGCTAGGCTGACGCCACGCCACTCACCCCAGGCAAGAGAGTGAGACTCTGTCTCAAAAAAAAAAAAAAAAGAGTGAAGGACTGCATTCAACCCTTAAAAGGCATATATTAATACATAGCTTAATTAATATTTAGGTATAAATGCATTCATTTGTATATCTACAGTGAAGATAATACAATAAAGCAATCAGTATCTCTATTAAAGACATTATTACACTGCTATTTAACATGGCTCTGAAGATATTAGTCAATGCAATTCAATAAGATAAATAGTTAAAGGCATAAACATTGGAAAAGGAGGAGGAAAAACCCTCTATTTACAGATGACATGATAGTATGTCTGGAAAGTAAGAAAAGCAATGATAAAAGTAACTTAATAAGAATTTGGCAAGGTAGCAGAAAAACATACAGAAATCAACAATATTCAAAAAATGAATAATAACCAGTTATAAGACATTGAAAAAAAATAATCAAAAAGAAAAATATTTATAATGGCAACAAGATAAAATACCTAGGAATAAGCTTAACAGGAAATGTTCAAAAGCTACGTGAAGAAAACTATAACCCATTCCTCAAAGACACAAAAGCAGACTTAAGAAAATGAAAAGACATTGCTTGTTCTAGGTTAAGATGTCTCAATATCATCAAGGTATCAGTTCTCCGTAAGTTAAATCATAAGTTTAATGTGATCCCAATAAAAATAGCAATGAGATTTTTAACAAAGTTAGACAAACTGATGTTTAGTTCATATGGAAAAATAAAATATGCAAGAAGAGCAAGGAAAACACTGAGGAGGAGGAGCTATAATGGCGGATTAGCCCTACCAGATATTGAAACACACTACAAAGCCTCTATGATTAAAATGGTGTGGTACTGGTGCATGAATGGTCAGACAACCCAACAGAATAAAATATACCTAACTACATACAGAAATGTAGTATATGACAAAAGGGCAAAGATTTTTTTTTAAATAAATGTATTGGGACAACTGAATAGTCACTTGGAAAAGGATAAAATTAGATCCATTCCTCACACCACACACAGAAATATAATCAAAATGGAAATAAATGTGAAAAATAAAATTATGAGAGTAGTAGAAGAAAGCATGTGTAAATTCCTCTATAACCTGGATAAGGAAAGGCCTTCTAAATACAACTAAAACTCCGGATACAATATATTTAATATATTTGTCTATGCAAAAACAAACTCTTGTATGGCAAAAAAACTCCACAAGCAATGCCAAAAAGTTGGCTGAGCAAAAATATTTGCAACATATGTTAAATGGCTAATATTCTTAAATACAAAGATCTTTTAAAAGCTGAGGGGAAAAAAAAAGACCAAAAATCACATTGAAAGTGGGCAAATAATATAAACGATAAAAAGAAATGCTAAAATGGCCCTTAAACATATGAAAACACATTGAATTCACTTGTAATAAGAGAAACACAAATGAAAACTATGCTGAGATACCATTTCTTACTCATTAGATTGGCAGAAATTCAAAAGCTAATAAAACACTCTGCTGGTGAGGCTGCAGGGAAACAAGCACTCTACTCTCGTACACTGCTGGTGGGAATGCAAAATAGTACAACTCAATAGGGACAGGAATTTGGCACTATCTTAACAAATCTATACATGCATTTATCCTGAAGATACACCTCCAACAATATAAAGATACATGTACACAAAGTTTTTCACTGTAGCATCATTTGTTAATTGCAAAATACTGGAAATTACTTTAATGTCCAAGTAGGACATTAGGTGAAAAAACCATGGTACATATAATAGAGCACTATGCTGCTAGGAATGAAAGTTATTTAGTTTATGTATATTATCTTTTCAAATAGCTGCTGAGTTGTTAGGAGATAAATACTTATTAAGTTGTTTGGACCTATTTAATAAATTAAACTGTTGAAGTGTTTCCTTTCACCTAGGGACACTGTGGAAAAATTACTGATATAATAAAATTACTGATATATTACTGATATAATGAATTGAGAAAGTTTGGGAACTTCTGATAAAGGCCTATAAAAGCCTTTTAAAAAGAGAAAGAGAGAGAGAGAGAGAGAGAGAATGAATGTGTTTATATAGTTGTCAGGTTACTGTGGACTGTGGTCAAGAAAATTTACAATATGCTAATGAAAGCACTCTCCATAGTGTAGTAAGTACTGGAACAGATGTTATGACAGCACATAAGAGAAGCAACTAACAGAGTCTTGAAGATTTTGTTTTTTTGAAGGATGGGGTCCAGACAAAGAACCTAATTGAGGAGAACCTAATTTTTGAGTTCTGAAGGACCAGCAGGAGTACATTAGAGGAACAGCCAGAATTCCAGGAAGAGGAAACAGATCAAGTAAACATCAGCATTCCAGAAGGTCTATATTGCTAGAACTGAATATCATGGAAAAAGAGAGATGAGGCTAGAGTTAGGTAAGGAGTATATCTTGAAGATTTTATATATGACATTTAGGATAAAAGGAGTTCAAATTTTATTAATGGGCAAAGAGGAGCCACAAGAGGATTTTAAGCAGGAGAGTATTGCAACTGTTCTAAGGGTGGGAAAAAGATGAGAGGGGGTCCAACCACAGGCAAGAAGGCTGCTGCGGTAATCCAGAATAGATCTACACAGGGCAGCTGAATTAAAGCATTTGCAATTACTCGGTGTGGCAACCTCTACTTTTAATGGATTACTATGCCATCTTCTCAACTGCATAAAAAAACAGAGATCCTGTGGCTTAGATGAACACAACCATAATCTTTGTGGAAACTGGGAATCTTTGTAGTAACTAAGGATCTTTGTCCTACCTTTACAACGCACCTGGGAGTAGAAGTCATTTCGCAATCTCATTGTTTTATTGTCCAAAATAACACTGTCAAAACCTGATATTTAGTTTCAAAAGTGAATTTAGCAATGAAATTGGATCCCAGACTTTAAGGAGATTATGTGTATCAAGTGTTATGTCTATTGAATCTAATACAAAACTCTAGTATTAGGAGCCTTTAAGAATAGTACTATAATATTTCATGGAAGCTCGCCTTTTTCGGCTTGTACAGACTACCCTCTTGACTTTGAAGAAAGAAGTCTTCACCTTCATGTATAATTAAATCAAAGATGCAAATTCTCTTCTAAAATTTACTCACGTCTTTTAAAACTTCAGAGCTTTAACTTCCTTTTGTCTACATGGTAGCCACATACTTAAAGGTAGTAAGAAAGGTGTCTGAGAGCTAAAGAAAAACAAAGAATCACTGTTACTTACGGGGGCCAGAGAATGAGCTTTTTTTTTTGTTTGTTTTAATTTTAAGCTATATCACATATATATATATGCTACAGAATATTGGAATATATCCTTTTTTTAAAACTAAGAGATGACTATATCCTTCAAATTAAGCCTATTTATGAGTTTAAAAAAAGTACACAGGCTTGGAAAGAGCAAAGAGAATTCTACTAGCACTGAACGGCAATTAGACCCTTACAAGAGTTCTGCCACCTTTAAGCCTCCATACTAAACCCAAAGAAAAAATGACATAGAGTCTTGAATGATAAAAACAGACCCAGCATATTTCTGCTGCTTTTACCATTCTTCCTACTGTCTTCTATAACCTCTTCCCCATTTCCATTAGTGAAAGAAAGAACTAAAAAACAACATGATTTCAAGGAAAGGTCGCTATGATGGTACGCCTCTCAAATAGGGATGGTTCAGGTACTTCAGAAGTAAAATGCACTAATCGAACACCAGAACTGAGTTCCTACTACGATAACGGAACACTTGTCAAAACAATGCCCAACCATTTTTCCATCGTGGCACACACAGAAAGTGGTAACACTATACTTGGGCACACTGTACATAAGAAGAAGAATGGTTGCTGCTTCAGGCCATCTGGCCAGGGTCACTGGAAACCCCAGGCCACACTTGATGGCCAAGAGTGCTGAAGCCTTTCCTGAAGCTCTAGCTCACAGCTTGATCAAAATCGGCTCAGTCAAAATCGGCTCAATCAGAATCGCCTTTTCCTCAGCCTTTAAGGATTAACTGCCAATACTCAATGCTCTCAAAAATCATTACTTTCAAATCCAGGCTTCTACTACACACTATCTAGGTGCCTAGCCTCTGGCAAATAACTTCCTTTAGTCTTAATAAAGTATGGGAAAACTACCTATCTTGCAGAGGTATTATGGAGATTAGAAATAATGTAAGCAAAGCTCTTATCACAGTACTTGGCGGGCAATCAATATATGAGAACCGTTATTACCAAGAGGGTTGCTGAATTAAAGAAGGTAAATGTAACCTCTGTATAGGGGTAATGTCACTGAGATAAGAAATTGCAGGCTTCCCTCTCCTTAGTGTCTAAGAATTAAAACACTTTGTAAAACAATGAAAATCATAAACTGTCTCACTTCTGCACAATCATATCTTTTTCCTCACTAACATTCACAACCTTTTATTCTAGTATTTGCAAAGTGATTGTCCTTGTCACTCATCTACCAAGTATACAAGTGCATATTACACTGATATGCCTATACACAGAATTGATACTATACATTTATTTATGTTCTGCTGAAGCTGAGCTTGGAAAACCAGTGCAGGACTACCACCAGCCACTTTGAGAGGAAAGAGGATATCAGCACTTTTTTCTTATTTGAACCTCCCTGAAGTGAAAATAATCCAACCGTCTATAGGCAAAAATCTTCCCCCACAAACGGTAGACAAGATTCGTTCCTATAATTTGTCCCCTTTGTACTACATTTATTGTGCAGTCAACCCTCTCTGCTAATGATAATCTGTATTTGCAGCCGCTCCCCAGTGCTAGCATCACCGCCTCAGCTCCACCTCAGATCATCAGGCATTAGATTCTCATAAGGAGTATGCAACACAGATCCCTCACATGAGCAGTTTACAGCAGTTTACAGTCTCCTATGAGACTCTAAAGCCACAGGTGATCTTACAGGAGGCAGAGCTTATGCGGTGATGGGAGAGATGGGTACCAGCTGTAACAGCTGTAAATACAGATTAAGCTTTGCTGGCTGGTGTGGCGCTTACCTCCTGCTGTGCAGCCTGGCTTCTAATAGGCCTAGGACCAGGACCATACTGGTCCTTGGCCTGAGGGTTGTGGACTGCAGCACTAGAGAACAGCATCTGGATTTTAGAAAAGAAATGTGAAAACGGCTATTGGTAAATCATGCCAAGGTCATATCAGGATATCGAGGATTTCATGTATCCATAAGAATGAGCCACTATAAGCAATTCTGGGATGCACCACATTTTCCAAACAGTGGTAACTCCTAATTCCCTCTTTTTGATTAACATATGGTATGGTTATCAACCCCCAAATAAACTTACTGCCTTTCACCAGGAAATCTCTTCCTGCTAATCCTGAATTTGCTCAAGTGGTACACATTTAACACTGAAATGCAAGTTATTATAATGCCTGATCACAAACCCCCAGATATAATTTTAATCTTTCAGAGGATAGTGTTTTGAAAGGCAAAGAATTCTTCTTGTTCTTTACTCTGCTAAAGAATGTAAAGACAAAGCAAAGTCTGTATGTGCCAAGAACCTGAAAGAAAAACAAACACTCTAGTCCAACAAAATAAGTGGCTCCTAGAGGATGACAGTGAGATCACTTACATATTCATTTATTCAGTGAAGAAATGTGTGTAACTAACTTCTATGTTCTAGGCACACTGCATGGAAACAGTGATGAGTAAGACATGGTTTCTGCTCTGTAGAAATTAAAGGTCTAAAAACAACATTTTAAGATAATATTTTATAATAATATTGTATAAATTTGAGTCATTTTATTATACTGTATCGCATATGTTTTATAAAGGTTGTGCCCCCATGCACACCAAACACAATTTGTAAATTAGGTGCTTTTCAGCTTGACACGTAGGGCGTGGCACTGAAGTTCTCATACTACCTCAATGACACTTGGATGAGCTCTCACAAGTCTGGACATTCAGGTTTCCAAGCAAAGACCAATTTAACTCCCTAATAATCCCTAAACCCTGAAACAACACTGCCACCCCTGTGCGCCGCCACTCTCGCCTACTTACACATATATACACAAGCTAAAGCATACACATCACATCTTCCACTTCTGGAAATTTTTCAGGAACGAACCACAGAGGAAACACGTCCTCCCCAAAATATCTACATTCTCTTCCTCGTTTTAGAGGCTGGATTACCCGAATATGGGCTAAACCTGTGCGAGAGCCCAAGGCCAGCTATTCAGTTCAGTGCGGAGCCTCTAAAGACTTCAGTCTGAAAAAGCCATTCCTTTAACTGGCGCGCACACACACACACACACACACCTGGCAGAGATGCTTAAAAAGCAACTGCTCTAGTACAGGAAAAGAGTGGAAAGAAAGGAAAGGAAGGGAAAAGGGCGGAGTGAGGCGCGGAAACTGCGGCGGCGGCGGGTTCCCCCAGGTCGCGGGAACCGCCCGGGCGGGGACTTCGGAGAGGCAGGCCAGAGGAGCTAGGTGACCTTCCGACGAGGCCAACTTGGAGGGGCTGCCGGGCGCGGGGGACCTCGCAGCAGCCGCCTGCTATCGAGGGAGCACTCGCCCGCACAGCGGCGAACGCGGCACCCTGGATTTCAGTCCAGGCTCATCCCGCAGCAGAGCAGCTCGTCCCAGAGAAGAATTCGCGATGTGCAATCTCGGCAACTCGACCCTGTGCCTGGGCCTCAGCCCACTGCCGCTGGGACACACCCCCGCCGCCACCCCGGCGGTCCCAGTCCCTCCGCGGGAGGCCGGGCGGGCATCGCTCACCTGCACCGCAAGCCGGTCCGCCGCCCCAAGGGCTCCGGAAGCCGCGGGTGCGCTGGCTCCAGCCGGAGGGTGTTCAGCCCTTGTCGCCTAGGAGTTGCCGCACCGGGAGCGGCAGAAACAGGAGTCCGACGGGCGGCGGTGGATCCGGGGCGGCTGGAGAACAAGGAGGAGGAAGACTCTGGCGCTCCGCTTTGGGGAGTTCCACCCTCCTCCTGGCCGCTCTGCAGCAGCAGCCACTGATCACTTCCGGGGCGCTGGCATGAGGGGCGGGGCCGGCGGGGGAGCGACTTCCTGTCCGCGGGCCGAGAGGAGGGTGATCTTGGGCCCGGCTGGAGAACAATGGCTTGATGGGCGAGGACTAGCCGGCCTCCGCCCTCGTGTGCTGAGGGCGGTCTGCGCTGCTTTTCGTGCGGCCCCACCCGCGGCTCTCTGAGCGCCGCGAGGTGAAATCACCTCCCGAGGGCCCGGGAGTGGCCGTGGGCCTCGCGGAGGTTCCCGGATCTCAGCGTCGGCTCCGCGATGTCCTTGTCTTTCTTTTGGGGACCAGGAGGGGGTTCTCAGGGGTAGGAGGGGCGAGCGGAGGCCGCCATCTTGCTTCTAGAGGGGGCAGCTCCTTCTCCCTGCGCGTTTTAGGGTTGGGGCCGCTCAGTTCCATGGCCGGAGTTTTTCAGAGAGGAGCTGGCGACGTGGCTTGTCGAGGGTCGAATCCTAGGAGGTGGGTCAGTCGCCTGTCCTGGCTGGAGGGTCTCGGTGGCTGCCCTGGGCCTCATATCTAACTGCTGACCCCTGGAGAACTCACCACCGCGGGTGGTCTGCGAATCTTTTCTGAGGGGGGTAGGACCCCACTGCGACACTACAGGTCTGATGTCTGTGTGGTGCTCAGAGCATCCTGCCGCCGCATGGCACCGTGATTTGGTGGCTTGTTAGGAGTAGTTTCACTAAATCGGTTGCTTTATTTAAATCTCGCCACAGGTTCCAAGTAGGTCGTTAGTCCGTTAGCAGCCACAGATTCTTCTCTCTTAACATTTATTTATTCTCCCCCCGACCCATTTGAGTACCAAGTACGTGCCTAGCATGACCCACTCAGGAAATGCCCAGTCTAGTGGGCAGACAGACGTGAAAGCATATAATTTTGACTGAAAGTATGGTATATCGAGGTATACAGAGGAAAGAATGGATGACTTTACTAACTCTAGAGTTTTAAAGATAAAAATAGGCATTTTCCAGCACAAAAATCGGGGTGGGACAGTAAATCCAGATTCAAACAGAAAGGACCATGCAGCACAGGGATAAATAATGTGTGTTGAAAAGACTGAGTAGTAATTACAGGTCTCAAAGTTCAAGCCTGTGTTGTTGAAAAGATGAGGCTGGAGAAGAAAACAGGAGCCAAATCATGAAATGCCTTCCATTTCCTGGTGAGGCAATGTGTAGAGGAATGGCCCTGGACAGATAGAAAACTTAAGCTATTTTTCTGTTAGTGGAGAACATTACTTGGAGGGAGGAGCAGGGCAAGGAGAGAGCTTGTGGACTAGAGGCATTGCAGGAGTCAGGGAGAGAAAGGATAAGGATCCTGTGTGAGTGGCAGTCAGCGTCCAGAGGAAACGGATTCCTAACATATTCGGGAGGCCAGATCTACTGGCAGTTGGTTGCTGAGGGCAGCTGCTGGGTAAGAAAATGGAAGTGGTAATGCGGATGCCTTGTTTTGCTTTGAGGGAGGCACAGGATAAAGGTGTATTTTACCAAATGAAATAAGGAAGGGTTGGGATGAGTTGAGGGAGGGAGAACTCATTTTTGCAAAAAATGGATTCAGTTTTTTGGACCTGGTGAGTTTGAAGTAAGAGTGATGTCTAAAGGCAGTTACTATATGGGTCTAGAGCTCTGGAGAGGAGCTGGGCTGACGTTAGAAACTCTGCAGGCTTACATCACCACATCCACGCTGACTGCAGTCTCACTTCATTGACCACAGTTTCAAAACCACTTTTCCTTTTGCTTTGGGAAAATTACTGAAATACTACATTTTTAAAAATCCCCATATGATGATAGGTGCCCATCCATACACCAACACTGTAATGCTTAGTGCTCTTCTGAGGACCTTCTGGTCAGATTTACCAGAAAGTGAATCTGACAGTGGTAACTACTATGGCATCATAAAGTCATAAAATGAAATATTATCTATGTTGATATTTTAATTAAAATATTGTAATTTAATCATTGACAATCACTTAATTAAACTGGCCACAGATCAAGGATTGAGAATGATGGGTTGCACAAATATCTCCTGAATGGAGAACTAGGAGGACGACTTCAAGAAGAGTGAGCAATAGGGACACGATCAAAGACAAGCTCAAATTCATTAGTCTGCCTGACTCAGCTGCTTCTTGGTTGTTCACAGCTATGCTAACCTAGCATAAAACAGTCAGAAATAGAATAGTTCATTTCGAGCAGAGGCTTCAAAAAGCCACAAATAGCAAAATCCCTACAAGTAATAGCTACAGCTGCAAACCAAAGACTAATTATTAGTTTTCACTCTGCATTCCTGTGTAATAGCATTTTTGAACGCACACAAAAAATGAGAAATCCATTCACTTACCTTTAGTTCTTAGATCATTTAAATACATTATTCTCAATTTTCCTAGAATGGAAATACATTTAAGTGTATTAAACAACCATATAATGGATAACATACTGAACTGGAAATGAGAACAATTAACTTGAGTCCCTTTTTTGTTGTTAAGCATATGACCCTAGCAAAGCCATTTAACCTCTCTATGCCCTAGTTTCTCTGACTGTAAAATAGAGATAATAATAACTTTCTACCAGCCTGCCTCTCAGAGATGTAAGAAATAACAAATTCATGCTATAAAAGCTTCTTTGAGGTACTTGGATGAAAGGGCATAATCGTAAGTATTTATTATTAATAATTAGCTCTAATATCCAGTAGAACTCATGAACATTCTTAAATTTGATGCCTGGGCAACTCAAAGAACATGAAGGATCCTGTTTTAATATACGCTTAAGATTTTTTTCTTGACTTGTGAATTTGCTTTTTATTATTTACGATCAAACCTTGTGCATTAACAAATATGTTAGTAAAAAGTAAAAGGAAATTTTAGTAACCACAATCATGTTCACTGCTACTCATAGCTAATATATGCTTTTGGAGAAATTACAAGGTAGGTATGGTTTTGTCAGAATCATGTTTTAGAATTAATGATTAGTTAACATAGTTATCACTGGGATTTTGTATTAAAAACATTACTCATGTCCCTATAGAATAATGCAGTTATTAATGTCCCTGTAGAATCATGCAGTCCCTAAGAATTTACATACAGTTTCATGTTTGTGTGACACATTAAGGTGAGCATTCATGTGACCCTTCTGTCATTCTCATCACTGTTTAATCAGAAATACAGAGTGAAATATATAGTCCTATGAGGTTTGGTCCAGAGTCTGTCCCTAAAGCACATGACATTTTTTCCATTAGATTGGTGATTCAGTATTTCTCTTTTGAAAGGTATATGTGAATATAAACACTTAAATATGTTCATGGCTATATAATGTGCATATTTATTTTTATACACAGGCTTACTATATACCAATTTATAAAACTATTATATGAATGTACATTAACTATAAATCTAGTAAGAACAAAAAAGCCTCCTAGGTGTATTTGGGGCCAGACAAGAAAGTAGTTAGTTAATAGCAATTTGTCACCATTGGTGAAAAAAATAAGTAGTACATGTTTTGTTATTTATTAGAATTATGAGCATTATTTATAAGACCCATGGCATCTTAACAATTGTACTATTTCATTTTGTTTTCACAACTTTGCGAGATAATGCACTGTGATAAGTGAGATAATGCACAAAGAAATAGGCTCAGTGGGCTTAAAGACTTGCTACAATTGTCAAAAAGCAGAGTCAAACTCTTGAGATTCTCAAATGCATTGTTCCTTCTAGTACTTTATAACATGGTCACCAACTTGATATGACATATGCCAGAACATATTTATAATATGGGCATTTCTGGCCTATTGATTGCCTGCAGAATGTCTAAAATTCAGCCAAACTTAAATTTTTGAAACTTAAAACTAAATTTTTACGTTTATGGCTGTGTCTTTACCAGCTTGAAGAGAGGCACTTTGTTTTATTCATTTTGTATTCTTCATGGTGTCTAGTATAAGTACTCAGAAAATATTTAGGGGATGAATACGAAGTAATGTTTAGTTGAATTAGAAAAAAAACATACAATCACCTCAGAAATTTTTAGGGAGTTGTTTGCACATTTTCTGCACATTCAGGTAAGGATACTTTGTTTTGTTTTGTTTTATACTTTAAATCACAGGGATCATTGCGTTGTTTCCTGCTTCACTTTTATTGACATCATGTATTGGATGGGTAGGCTTAAGTAGGTGCTAGAGATGACAGTCACCTATATGACACTATTCGGGATGTGTCTGTTTGGGCTGAGATATTCTAGATGACTTCGTGCGTTGTGGCCACTCTAATGAGAATATGTAGAGTGGGGTTATGACAATTTAGGTCTTCATAATTTTCCCCTTCATGTTGTCCCTTATGGACCACGTATTTCCATACTTTTCCTGTTATGGGGTTAGAGGATAAGACTACTAGATCAATGGTTCCCACACATGGCTGCTTACCAGAATCACCTGTATAGCTTTAAAGAAAATTCAGATTCTCAAGTCCCACTCTAAACATGGTGGGTTAGAAAGTCCTGGGTGAAGCCCAAGGCATCTGTAAGTATATCAACACCCTCACTCAAATTCTGATGATCAGTCAAGTTTAGGAAGTTCTTGTTTCAATAACTTGTCCAAGGTCACACAGAACCCTAGAGCCAAACACTAACTCAAATCTTATGAGTCCACGTTAAATATCTTTTCATAGAACTTCTGCTGTCCTTTTTGTGACTATATATGATGAGACAGGATGAGGAGATGGGGAGAAAAATAGTGATTTTTTTAAAATTATGTTTTTACCATATCCTTTTATGTACTTTTAAGATTAAATGGGCCATTATCTGTAGAGTGCTTAGAACAGTATCTGCCACATGATAAGTACATGTAAGTGTTAAATGAATAAATCTGCATTGTCTAATTACAGTATCTATTTTGCTTAGTGTTAAATTAGATAACATTATATTAGATATCAACATTTTCTATGTAGGAAAAAATGTAAGTAAAGGTAGAATCTTCAGCCTTTGTCAAGCCCTGAATTTGTACTGTTAGATCCAGAGTCAGAGAGAGAGAGAGAGAGGGAGAGAGGGAGAGAGAGGGAGAGAGGCACAGAGAGACAGAGAGACAGAGAGAGACGAAACCTACTGTAGCAAAATGCTGTTTATTTAGAGCATCTGGGTGTAGATGGGTGGAGGCCAAAAGAGTGTCCACCACGAGGGAGGGGAAAGCCTTGGGTTTTATAGAGGGTTTTTCTGGGAGGAGTGAGTAACACCTGCAGAGATAGGGGAGGGGGGTAGCTTCATCCTTATCAGGGGGG
>RJWJ010030418.1:0-19914 GCA_004363605.1 Indri indri | reverse complement strand
ACACAGACAGGAACTGTGGGGATGGACAGAAAGGGCTAGACTGGAGAGGCTCAGATAGGTGTCTGCAGAATTGGGAGAAGAGCAAAAAAGGAAGGCAGTGAGCACCGGGCATGAAGAAAGTCTTCTCTCCTCTCAAGCTCAGACCTAGGAAGCAAGGACACCAGGAAAGCCATGTCACGTCTCTACTTCCTGTTCCCCTTCAACAGGAACCAAAGAACTGCAGCTGTGGGAGGAGAGGACAAGAAAGAAGAGAGCACACAGACTTGCTTCTTCCATGGAGGCCAGGAACTGACCACTCCAAGGCGTGCACACACTAGTACAACCAGGAGGCTGAGGAGACCACAGTCTTCTGAGACACAGACAGGACTCAGCCTCACTGACAAGCAGGAAAGCTCAATGTCACGGCTATCCCGCCTCCTTATGCCGCTCACCCAATCGACCCCCACGCCAGCCAATCCTATGCCTCTCTATCTTCCCTCCCAGACTACTACAAGAGCATCCTACCTGGTCTTCCAGCTTCCAGTCCTTGCTCTCACTCACCTAATCCATTCAGTCCAATGTAGCCAGAGTCATCCTTCCGAAGGACCAGTATCACATCGCTCCCTTGCCTTAAGCTTTCAGTGGTTCCTCAATGGTTTCAAGATAAAGTCCAAGCTTCAGAATGTGGCTCCTGCCCTCCCCTCTAGCCTCAACGCATCCCACCTCAATGGTTTGAACCATTTTGAGTCACTCACAGTTCCCAGCACGTACTGTGCTATTCCCACCATTCACATCCCAGCTTAGGTTCCCTGCCCCTAGAATATCCTTCCCTTCCTTCCATTCTTTACTAGCTAATTCCTATCCATTATCGAATTTTCAGCTCAAGGGTCACACCCTGTAACAAGTCTTCTCTGACCCTTTCAGCAAGGTGGGGCCAGGCACCTCTTCATAAATGCCCCATAATACATTATGTTTCTGTGGGATCACACAAAACACACTGGCTCATAATTATCTGTGCAGGTCTGTCCCCCATTCACAAAAGAAGTTCCAGGATAGCAGAGATGGTGCAAGTGTACAACACAACAGCTGGCACATAGTGGGCACTTAATAAAGAAGAGAGAGAGAGGAGGAGGAGGAAGAAGAGAAGGAGAAGAAAGGGCAAGAGAAAGAGGAAGAGGAGGGAAGGAGGAAGGGAGGGGACAACAAATGTTGTGGGTACTCAAAGAAGAAAATAATTGCAACAGGAAGGATCAAGAAATGCTTTACAGAGAAGGTGCATCTGGGCCATGTTTTTTTAAAGAATAGGTTGGATTTTTGGTAGATGGAGATGGTAGGGAAAGGGCAATTCAGATGGAAGGAATAGCAAGACCATAAAGGTATAAAAGTATTAATATATGTTTTGGTGGAATATTTCAAACAGGGTGATGGGCCAAAGCACAGGGTGAGAGGGGAGGATGCAGTGAACTCAGAATCTTCTAGATGCCATGTGAGGTGTCTATCCCCTTGCACATTAATTAAAATGTTTTTTAGCTACAATTAACAGAAAACCCAACTCAGGATAGTCCTAAGGTAGGGTGCTCAGTGTCTTGTCCCTTCCATTTTTCTGCTCTGACACCTTCAACACATGCTCCCTAAGCTAGGTCCCCTCATGGTCCCAAGATGGCTGCCACAGTTCCAGGTATCACATGCCAACCCTACTATGTCCCACAACAGAAGAGAGACTGTTTCTTCCTAAACATCTCTTTTTAAGACAGAGAAAAATCTCTCCCCACTCCTACCCCCAGACAATTTCCCTTCCTATTTCACTGGCCAGGGCTGTGTCACTTGCCCATGCCTAAGCCAATCACTGCCAAGGGGAACAGCACCACAGTGATTCACCCCTGGAGCTGGGACAGTCCTCCCTAAAGCCCCTGGAAGGTGGATTTCTGAAGGTCAATGTTCTGCCTGTGGAAAAAAGGGGGGAAAGGGTGTTCGATAAGCAATCAGCAGAGTCTGACACGCCTTGTCATTCACTTGCCTCCACAGTATATGGCTCAACAGAATGCAATCTGCAAATATCCCACATCTCCACCCTGCTGCCGTTCTATTTTAGGGCTGAGGAAGTAACTGTCCTAGGAGAGGAAACTTGCTTACCGCTATTATGGGAAGGTCTATAAACGACACCATAGTGTGCTTTTCTAGATCAGGAGTTCTGTGACAGTGGGGGCACAGGAAATAGCAGGGATGACTGCATTCCAGAGAGAAACCCCAAATGCTGTTTTATTTTAACTAAGAGTTTCACCTTTCTCCCTGGACGAATGTTTTCCTTAGACCACCCAAAAAATAACCAGTGCATTCCTACCACAAGGACTTTGATTTGACTATTCTTGGCCTTGAATACCCTTCCCTTTTCTTGCCACTTGCAAGTAGGCTCAGGGAGCACCTCTTCCACAAAGCTTTCTCTGCCCACCCTGCTGGGGGGACTCTTTCCCTTCCCTGCACACTTGTGGCTGTTCCTTGGTAAATCTCCTATGGTGTTAACCGATATCGGTCCAAAATTATTCACAATTACACACCTTTCTCTCCTACTCAAATGCAAGTATTCTAGTGCAAGGACTCTGATTCTTCATCTTCATATCCTAAGTGCTTGGTACATAGCAGGATATGCAAGAAAAGTTTGTGAAATGAAAACTCTTAAAATTGAATTAGCTCTTTCATGCTTCCTCTCCTACTGCTCATGCAAATGAGAACTCTTATCCCATTTTGGAACCCACTCACTTTTGTTTAGTACCAATTATGTGCCAGGCACTTGCTTAGCCACTTTCCTCATATATTACTTTATTTGACACCCTAAAAAAAAAACTATGACATGTTCCACAATTTATAGAAGAAGAAACTGAAGCTCGGGGAGGCTAAGAAAAAGGCTAAGGACAGACTCTTCCAAGGCCACATGAAGAATTAGGGCATGGAATTCAAATTCAAGTCTTTAGAGGCAATACTGGATCATGATCAAGAGTATGGGATTAGAAAACAGATCACCTCACTTAAAACCTTGCCACTTACTGGCTACATGATCTTGGGAAAGTTAAGTAGGCTCCGTGTATCTCAGGTTCCCCATGTATAAAATAGTACCTTGTTTCGTAGGGTTATTATGAGAACTGAATGAGACAACAGAGGAAAACTGCTTAGAACAGTGTTGACACGTATTAATGAACAATAAATATTAGCTATCACTGCTGATTCCAAGTTCACTGGTTTTCCCACGACATCACGACAAATGCTCCTACCCTCCACCCACCAAGTCACCTTAGGCAAGAAAGAATGACCTGGAAAAAGGACAGCCCACTGGAGAGAGCATGAGAACCACTGTCCAGAGGAGCAGCGGCAGAGAAGGGCGGGTCAAAGATCACGGAGGCAATGAAATGCCTAAATTCCATCCCACAATGGTTCTCAGCATAGCTCAGCCTTCATTTATGGAGTCCTAGGGGAACCTCTAGGGGAAAGGACATTAAATGAGACAGGAGCCAGCCCCGCTCCGCAAAGCCCAGCTACTGACCAGACACCAAAGAACAGCTCCGTAGCTTAGACAAGCTTTAAGAACCTGAAATGCCTGCAGCCTTCCCCTGAAAATCGGTGCCCACAGCGGCTATGAGGCGAGGCAGAGGGAGTCTCCAAAGCAAGATGTCCACCAGGAGACACATCCCGTCAGCCTCGAAGCCAAGAAAGATCCCTCTGAAGCTTCCCCCACCCCACATTTATCTCACTGTAACCCGGTGGGGAGGGTGAGTCAGGAAAGGAGGTACCATCCCCTTTATGCAGGTGAGGAACTGAGCTTCGAAGAGCATAACTGGCTGCTACTTAAAGTCACACAGCTAGTTAGTATCAGTCCCCAGCTAGGACTCAGGACTCCTGAGTCTCCATTCAGTGCTAGTTTTCATTATCTTCCTATGTCTTCTGCATCAGTATTTGCCATCTTCTAGCATTTAAATTTCAAATTTCCTTCCTTCCTCCTTCCTTTCTTTCAAAACAGTTTTTTGTCTTCTCTGTGTTAAGTGCAGTGCTAGATGCTAGGGGTTACTAAGATGAACAAGGCTCTTACCCACCATCCCCCTTGTACCTGCAGCAGGTGAACACACAGGACGTGCTCAGTAAGTGCTTACTGATCTGAATCCAGTTTTTTTTATTACTAATGTTCTGTTATAGATCCCAATTCTCTGTTCCCAAAATGGCAATTTTTACATTTTTATAAATGTTCTTTCTCTTCCTGGTCTGAAAAGAAGACTGAATATATTAAGCTAGCTGGTTCCAACTTGGTATCTATCAGGATGATAGGAGAGGTCAGACCCCTTTTACAAAGGGGGTCAAAGTCTCCACTAAAAAGAGAGCATGAACTATTCCTCCCATCAATCCAGAGAAACAGCTAGAAAGCTTGTGTCTGCCTCAGGGTCTGTGTGAGGGGAAAACGGCTCCTATGCAAACTTTAAAACCTCTAGGCGTGGGCATGGAGCCCATTCTACACCATTTTGGGCCCAGAAGCTCCCACAGAAACCTGTCCAGAACCCAGGAAACACACAGGACCTACGCTGGAGCATGAAACTACTCTGTGGAGACATCCCTGCTACCTAAGATAGGTGGGACTCTCATGCAGCATGAGCCACCAGGCCCAAAAGTGAGAAGACGCAACAAATGGGAGACCTGGCTCCTCTCGAATGAACATAACAGTAACCTGAAAGAGAACATCAGCATGTTTAAAACAAAGATATAAAATATGAACAGAAACCCTAATGAAAGAATAAGACCCAAGGATAAAAGGCCAGGCGGATTTGAAGGAGAACCAAGAATTTCTAGAAGTAAAATGTACAGTCATTAAAATTAAAAACTCAATGATGAGAAAATTCAACACATGTGGTTAACACAGCTAAATAACTTAAGTACCTGACTCAGCCTCCCTGCTCAGTGGCTGCTATGTGCGGAGCACTGCGCTGAGCACGAAAGGACAAGAATAACTTATAGTCCCGCTCCCCACCCCCTAGCTCCCCTCAAGATGCTCCATCTCATGGGTGATGCACTCGCATGATCAAACGCATTTCCCTGCAAGATGGGTGTAACGATGGCCACCATCTATAGAATCCTTGTGCTGGGTGCTTTTCCTACATTATCTCAGTTAAGTCAGTGTGATCGGTGCAGCATATACAGAAAGGCAGGCTCTGAAGTAGACCCCAGAATCTTCTGCTTCCCCATCTACTAACCATTCTTCTGAACCATCCTGCAACTATCAAGGTCACAGAACTCAGGGGAGAACAACCATAAAGAAATGCCTGAGCACCCTTTTTATATTTCTACCGGAAAGGATAAATAATTTAGATATAAAACTACAATGAAATAAGCACACAGTATTGTCATACACAGGCAGAGTTTTACAAAGGAAGAAGCCTCGACCAAAACTTCAGGATCAGCTTTGAAGAGGGAAATGCAAACATCCCCCAGAAGCCACAAGCAGGCGTTGTCTTGACGCCCTCCTTCCTGTTCTGCCCACGGATCATCCTCACCCGGCTCGCTTCTGCCTAACTCCCCACCACAGCTGGGGGAAGTGAGTACTGACAGGCACTTTTCTTTATCCCAAACCAGACTCCAACTTGGGATCGCCCCGTGGAAGGACACACTTGCTTACTTTTCTAACTCCGTGCACCTTCGCACTTCCTGACTTAGGGCAGTGGAGGAAGAGGAAACGCCAAAAATATTACAAGTTTAGTTCATGGCATTTCCAAGAGATGGGACTGAAGCGGCTGTCAGGGGAACCCCAGGCAGCAAACGACCTCTGTCTCCTGTAACTTAGCATGCTGGTAGCCAACATAGGAGCCCCATTTTGGTCAGGAGCCCATTTGCTCTAAGTAACCGAGAAGACTTTAGAAAATCTGGTCTTAATTACCCCCTCACAGCAACGTGGCTACACGACACATCATGGCGTATTTCCCTCCCTCTCAGAAGATGGGGCCACCCCACCATATGCCACCAGTGGGCCAGGCCCTCCAGCTGTTCCTTCCCCTGAGGATTCAGCCGGATCTGTCCTGATCAAACCACACGGCCTCTCCTGACCTCTCTGTGGCCAACGGCCTGCTTTGGGAACAGGGCTGGCTGAGGTTAGGAACACCAGCAGTGGCTTTGGAACCCAGGTTTTAGCTGTACTAAAGGCAGAGCAGACTTTAAATCAGAGGACCAGCCTCGCACCCTGCCCATCCCTGCCTGGGAGAGGATGTGAGAATAAGTGGGCTGGTAGAAGATTTTCATGGCTTGGTAATTTTAACTTATCCATGAGGCAGAGTAAGAAGAATTAGTGTCCCTGGGTAGAAAGTGAACAATTAGGCCTGCAGCCTGAAGAACGCACAGTGAAAACGAATCCTCAACTCCAGCTCTTCACAGAAAGCCTGGCACAGAGGACAGCTTTGATGGAGAAATGACTGTGAGGGCACAAGTGGACACCGACTCCCACCCATGCATCATTACTGTCACAGAAAGATGTCCCTGGCCTCCCCTCCCCCATGGCTTAGGAGCCTCACCCCAGAGCTCCGGTAACATCCTCCTTCACCAGCCCCCCAAGATATCCACATCCTAATCCCCAGGTTACACAGCAATGGGAATTTAGGGTTGCAGATAGAATTAGGGTTGCTCATCTGTTGACCTTAAAATAGGGAGAGTAGCCTAGATTGGAAAGGCAGCTCAATGTAATCATTTAAGGGTCCTTAAAGGTAGGAAAAGGCACCAGCAGGGAGAACCAGAGAGACAGGCAGTGTGAGAGGAACTGAGATCCACGCTGCTGACTTTGAAGATGGAGGAAGGAGACCACGAGCTGAGGTGTGCAGGTGGGCCACAGACGCTGCAGAGAGAAAAGAAACAGCTTCCCCCAGAAGGAACACAGCCCTGATGCCTTGATTTTAGCCCAGTGAGGCCCATTTTAGACTTCTGACCTCCAGAATTGTGATAAATTTATAATGTTTAAGCCACTAAGTTCGTGGTAATTTGTCACAGCAGCAATAAGAAACGAATACACGATGGTCATATTTATCCTGATATAATGTAATTTTTATTTATATGCCTATCACCCCCATCAACGACACCAGTAGCTAACATTTGCTGAGCTTACAGTTACTATGAGCACTTACCATGTGCTGGGGCCTGCACCAAGTGTTTCACCCACATAAGAAACTAAATTGAACACTAGCAGGAAGGTAAACACGGGGACCTCAGAGTGGGGGAGGGTGTTACAGGCATCTTAGGTGAGATAAAGACACAGGTACATTTTAAAAGATGAGCAGGAGTTGGCCCAGGAGAGAGGAAGAGCATCCCAGACAGAAGAAGAACAGAAACAGACACTCAGAGAAATGAAATGGCTGGACACGTGCTGGCAAGCGCTCCGGCGGCTCCGCTGCAGGCTGGTAATAAGTCCCTAGCCCATAAGTCTCCTCCGGGTCCAGAGTCACGTGCCCTCCTGCCTGCCTGAAATCTCCACTAGATGCCTCCTAGACACTTCAAATTTAGCATGGCTGATACAGAACTAGATTTTCTCCATGAATGCATTCCTCCTAGCCTTCCCTGTCTCCCAAAATGACACCACCATGTACCCAGCTGCTCAGGCGAGAACCCCCTGAGTCCCCCTGGGGTCCTTCCCTCCAACTCACCCCTATTTAATCCATCACCGAATCTCATCAATTCTATCTCCAAAATCTATGTAGGATCTACCCACTTCTCTCTACCTCCACTGCTACCATCCTGGTCTAAGCCACCATCATCTTTCCTCCTAAGTGGTCTCCCTGCTTCCACACTTTGCTCCCTGAGATCCACACTTCATAAAGCAGTCAAATCAATCTCTTAAAAATGTCTATCAGATCTCACTCCTGAGCTTAAACTCACCAATACTTCCTTTTGTATTTGGTGGAGGGAATCCCCCCAGCATGGCCTAGAACCAGCTGTGTGATCTGGCCCCTGCCTCCCTCTCAAACCTCACCTTGTGCCATTCTCCCCATCACTCCCTTACACTCTACCTGCCCCGCACCCACTTCCCTCACTCTCTGGAACACATCAAGCTCTTTTGTGCATGGCCAATTTTGCACATTCCCATCCCTCTGCCTGGAATGCCGTCCCCCGCATCCTCTCTGCTTGGCCATTTCCTTCTCCACTTTCCAACTTCGGAAGGGCTTTCCCTTGCAAAACTAGGACCAACCTTGTACCCCCACCTCCCACTTTGATCCCTAGTTTATTTCCTTGGTAACAAGTACAGCCACAATCTTTCATTTGTTGGAAGTTAACTGTTTCTTCCTTGTTGCCTATCTCCACCAGAGGAATGCAAGTTCCAAGAGGGTGGGGCCGTTCTGTATCACCACTGTATCACGGGGACTTCACACCAGGCAGTGGAGCAGGTGTTCAATACATGGTTGTTGAATTGATTAATTAAAAGAGAAAGTGTGAGGCTGACACTGAAAGATGAGGCTGGAAATAGAAGGCCTTAAGAACAGGGTCCTATTCATGTTTGCACGACTGGCACCTCCCACAGGGGAGCCACTTAGCAAATGTTTTACTGGGTGCATGAAAGAATGACTCAATTCCAGATGAATCTGAGAAGTGCTGTCCCTCCTGGGCAAGGTTCCCAAAGGGGTTCCCTCTCCTGCTTGGGACTTCTTAGGACGTAACAGGTCTAGGGCACAGAGCAAGCATTCAATAAATGGGGTCACTGTCACTACTGCTTATGTGCAGATCACTCGTGCAGTCTCCTAGAAAAACTTCTTCTCAAGCCCATGCTAGATACGGTAGCTACGTGAAGAAACAGGGTGGGAAAAATGAGAATAGAGCAGCAGGATCCGTTCAAATGCAACTGAGACCTTGGTAGGGAAAAGGCAGGAACACCACCATCCCAGGTAACGTGAGTTCCCTTTCTTTCCTCTTAACTTCGGCCACCTGGGTGCTGCGTGGAGATGCCAGGTGGGACGTGAGTCCTCACAAGGTAGGGCTCGATTTGAATGCGCACATTTATCTTTGGGTCTGCAAGGCTTGCACTGATTTTGAAAATCTGGCTCGCTGTGGCTGGTGAGGACTGGGGAGGTGTAGAGAATTTCAATTTCCTTCACCAAATGGCAAGCTTGCGAAAAGCCCTTTCTCTCCAACATTATCACATACTAAAAATGAAAAACCAGCCACTCAGAGCTCTCATGAGAAAAATAGATGGGCTGCTTAGCTCACAAGAAACATGAGGGCTGAAAATCGAATCTAGAGAACATCATACGGTACATTATGTGCTAAGATACTGCCCTTTTTTGGACTTCGGAGTTTCTATTTTTCACAAAAGAATGGGACAGAGAAAAGTAATTCCCCATATAATAAGCCATCCATTTTATACTCCAAATCCATTTAGTGGCTGAACAGTAGGGATTAGGTGATTTTTTTTTAACTCTCTATCTCAAAATATGCAGTTTTCTCAAACTGCATATCTCAAAAACAGCAGCAATAACAGATAAGACTGAAAAGAAGGCACTAAAGCAGTGAAGGTTATAACGCAAAGAAGACATATTTCCAAATCCGCTTCATGGCTAACAGATCATAATCTAACACAGTGAGAGGAGCACGGGACCGAAAGTTTGAAGACTCGGAAACTACTCCTGGCCCTGCCACCAGCTGGCCATGTGACCTTGGGCAAGTCAAGTCTGGATCTCTGGGTCTCATCTGCATAACAAGAAGGGGTTGAAACAGTTGTTCCCTAAGATCTTTTTCTTTCTAAACTGTTGATTGTTTGCAGAAAACCTGCATCTTCTTAAAGCTATCCAGCGGCCCTCGAACAGAAAGGAATTGGAGTACAGTTTGCAATGGTGATAAAACTGGCCTAAAAATTGAATTACGTTTTACAATCGCAAAACATTACTCAGCAATCCAGATCCTGCTGTCATCCCAGAATCAATCATGCCAAGATAACCTCACCGAGTAGATAGGGGAAAATGCGGGAGAAAGTTCTTGTTCTTTCTGATTAGTGCAGGTAAAGTTGAGGTCAAGTTAATGAGATCGTCTGGCGTTGGCTGTTCGTCTCCCTGCGCTAGTGGAAAACAAACATTAAAGGAAACCGCTGTGGAAGTAGCCAAGATGAACTCTCGGGATGTATTAAATCGCAGAAAACCCGGACACCAGCAAGTTTCTTTTAAACTTCATGTCGCTCTCAGAAAATGCAGCAGGTCCCAAAATGGTACAAGCGGAAAACACAAGCCACTGCCCTGATCTTCCCATGAGCAACACCGAACCCCAAGTGGGAATTCCCGCCGCCCCCCTTTCCTTTCGTTTCTTTTGCTTTAAGCAAGTGGCCTGGGGCCTGCTAGGCAGCGCCGTGTCCAGGCCGGGGGCCGCGGGGAACTTTCCTCCGCCGCGCCAGAAAGACAATGCCGCGGCCAGCGCCCGCGCCTCCGCGCCGGGAGGGCGCCCCATCCGCGGGTCCGGGCCGCCAGGCGAGCTGTCCCAGCCCCTCTCCGGCAGGGTGGCGCGAGCCACCCAAGGCCCCCCCCAAAACCCCACTTCGGCGTCTCCCCAGAGCGGGAGGCCGCCAGGCGCGCCGTCCCTGCCCCCTCTCCGGAGCTGGGGGCGCGAAGACCCCCGGGGCGGCCTCGCCCGGCCCTGCAGAGCGCGGGCGCGCTCCCCGCACACTCCCCAGACCGCGGGCCGGCGCCCGCCCCGCTGAGAGGGGCACCCCACTGCGAATGGAGCCGGGAGCCCGCCCGGTGCCCAGTCCCGGCGCCTCTCCTGCTCGGGGGCCCGGGCAGGGGGCGCTAACGACCGTGGGCGACCCCGCCCGGCCCCGCCGAGCCCGTCCGGGCGCCCCGCAACTCACCGGGACCGGGCGGGCCGCTGGGCATTACTCCATCGCGGGTCCGGCGCAGACGCCCGCGCCCCGGCACCCCTTGGCCGGGCGCTCGCGGCTCTTGAGTCGGAAAGCGAACAGCGGCCCGGAACGGCCGGCTCGGCGGGCGACGCGGGCCGGGGGCTGCCCGAGCGCAGAGTGCTCGCCCGCGGCGGCGGCGAGGCGAGGCGAGGCGCGGGAGCCGAGCGCGGCGCAGGAAGGGGCGGGCGACCATGTGCCGGGGGGGAGGAGGCCGCGGCGACGCGAGCTGCTCGCACGATCCCGCTCGGCGGCGGAGGGCGCGGGTTTCAGGAAATCCAAACACTTCGACAGGAAATCGGAATCCTGACTAAGCATTCCCGGCCCCGCGGCCGCTCCGCGCCGGGGGGCTCCCGCCTCGCTTAACCCTTGGCCCGCCGGCAGACAGGCGGGGGGCGCGCCAGGCCCGACTCCGGCGGGGGTCAGGCGGGGGCGGGGGACAGGCGGGGTCCCCGACATCGGCCAGGGTTCGGCGTACTTCGCCTTCCGCCCCCCACCCGCGCCGGCCTACCTCCTCCTCGCCCGGAGGTAGAAGGGGTGTGATTTACCCACACAAGACCTTGGACGTGGAAGGCGCCTTTCTAAGGCCCTGACAGCGGGAAAGCACTTTGCTGCTCTTCCATCCTGCAGAGGACGGACCTGCAATCTCCTGGCCAGTTCCCCTATTTTCAGTAGAAGAATGACTTTACCTGGCTACTCCATTTCACTGCTTCCTCTCTGCTAATTTCCTCGGTTTTTGCCCATTGCTGGGGGACAGGACCTTTCTGGTCAGGAAAGTGTAGTAATAGTATGGACTTCACTGCCTGACCCGGGTTGGAACATGGCCTTTGCCTTTTTTCTACCTGTGTTAACCTGAGTAAGTCACTTAACTTCCCTGAGCCTCAGTTTCTTCTGATATGAAATGGATGTTAATTCCACCCTCGTAGGTTTTGATTTGGAAACCAAATGTTTAGACAGTGGCACATTGGAAACGCTCAAACGTAGCCATGCTTCTCATTGTTACCATTAAGAGACATAAGAGAAAGGAGGATTTTAATTTGCGGGGTGTGTATTGTGCATATCTATGCCTACTTACAAAGCCAGGAACAGTGGTCTTTCCTAAGAACTTTGTTTCCCTCCTAATTATTGGGTGATTGTTTTTCTTTCCAGCGATTCAGAAACTGCTCTCTGCAGAGGAAAAGGTTAGTGTCTGTGGCAGACCTGCCTCTGGGGAAATCTGAAACTCAGGAAACCTCACAAAACTTGGGATTTTGCTCTTAACCTGAGACTCAGGACATGGTGGGGGCAGGGGTGTTAAAAAGTCTGGAGAGGCTTAACAAAATTTGGAAAAACCAAAGTGAATCTCTGTGCAGAGAGGCTGGACAGCCAATGAGAGTGATTCACTGTGGTTTCCCACAGAAATGCCACATTTGGGGGTTGTCTACCTGGAGGATGCAGCTTGGTGGTTTTGCCCTAAGTATTTCAGATTCCTTTGAAACCCAATCAGACTTTGAAGAGGGAACAACATACACATGAGTGAAAACAGAAGCCTGAAATGAACCTGCGGGGAACTGGAAGTTGGGTACCAGCTCCTTTTCTCTAAGTGAGGAACAGACATCAGTTTCAGACCCAGATTTATCTCTTTGCTGCAACTCCCTTTCAGTGGTCAGAAGTGACAGGACAAGCTCCAAGCTGAACACCAGGAGTCACGGGCCCTACCCCAGGCCCCTTGCAGCTGCTGTCCCCTCTGTCTGAAAGAATTTCCACATGGGTGTTCTTGACACATAGCTCACAGCCAGAAAGAAGTCAGCTCCTCAGAGGGGCTTTCCCCAACCATGCCATCTACTTGTCTCTGGCACCTACACTCCCACCCCCAGCAATTCCACACATGGGTGCCCTGTGTTTTTGCTTCATAGCCCTTATCACTATTTAATTTATCCCATGTATTTGTTGCTTGTTATCTGTCCCCACTGTCCCCACGCATGGGTAAGCTGCATTACTGCAGAACCTTTGCTTGTCTCCGTAGAACAGTGCTAGCCCACAGGTCACCCCCAACAAAGCCATGTTGAAGGAATGAAAGGGACAAACAGGACTAGAGTTGCAGATTTGGCTCTCACACCAGGCAGCGGTGACTTGCTCTGTCCCTCAGAGCCCGTGTCTTCCTCTTTGGTGGAAACACTCAAAAGGGAATGCCTAGCATGATGGAAGAAGGGCCAGATGGCTCTATTACTGGTTCTGGAAAGTTAAAACTCTAAGTAATTAAGACTGTCAGACGAGGTAGCTGTAGTCTCATTGGTACAGTCCCAGTTAATTACTCCCTCTTTTGTGCTCGCCCAGCATTTCTGTTCATTTGAACAACATGTGTATCCCATCATATGCTCACTGGCTGAGTGCTCACCTAAGTCAGATGGAGGGAAAGGAAAGGGAGCCCACGTATATTGACCACTTACTCTGAGCGGGGCCCTGAGAAGGTGGATTTGAATTCATTTTAAGGCATTGGTTAAGTGCCTATAATGTGCTCAAAAATCTTCTAGACACTACGTCTGCAGTGATGAAAAAGAACTGTCTTGCTCTCTAAGAAAGACAAGAAAGCTCTATTTAGAAAGCAGAGAGATAAGTGCTTTTATAGTGTTATGTCTAGGGTGTCATGGGGCTGTTCAGAGCGTTGCAGAGGGTAGAAGGAGGTTGGAAAATACTTCCAAGAAATGTTTGCCCTTGAACTAAGTTTCAGGGAAGAGGTGGGACCTATCTAGTTAGATGAGGGGGCACAGGCCAGCCAGGCAGAACAAGCACAGGTATTGGCGATGCTCTGTTCCATGTCCCCTGGGCCCACCTCTGAGTTCACCACTAGCTGCAATGAGATGCCCTCTGTACAGAGGAACAGTTCACGTGAAGCGCGTACCCTTCCTCCTCTCTGCCAGGGGCCTTTCTCCGGGGCTACGGGGTCTTGCCCTTCCTGAAAGTTCCCAACAGCCCTAGGGCAACCCCCAACCAACTGGTGGATAAATGCCTCAGCCTCCCCTTCCCTAAGCAGAAACAATCATAAAGTGCACTCAACACAGGTCCTGAGAGGATCCCCTGTGGGATTAAGTCCAGTTGCCCCAGCATCAGAAACCCTCTTATTAACTCGCCCTCTGACTTGCCTCCTCTCCCTTGTACTTCCTGGGATCGCCTCTCAAATAAAGTAGTTACACCCAACTTCTTGTCTCAAGGTTTGCTTCTGGGGAAACCCAATCCAGAGCATCACTCATTCATTTGTGCACATATATTGGCTGGACACCCCCGTGTGCCTAAGCAAAGACTGAGCATGAGCACATAATGTGTTCAGGTAAATCTGTGAGGTTCAGCACAGTCTGAGGAAATGGTGCATGTTCAGACATGGAAAGCAATGAGACTAAAAACCTTTGCACCATTTTGCAGTTGAGGAAACTGAGGCTCAAGAGTATTGAGTAACCTTCCCAAGGCTAAACACTCAGTGAGTAGAGGAGCTTCAGAGTCCAGGCTCTTCACCACCCTGTACTGCCTTTCCCGGGGGTTCACTACAGTGCAGGCTGCGCTGGACTTCACTCATAGGGAATGTGAGGCATGAGAAGAAGAGAAGCAGAAGGAGAACCAGGAGTTACGGGAAGAAATTGCTTCTAGAAGGAGGGAATGACCAACACCCCCAAATGTCCCAGGAAAGGCAATCAAGTAAGGACTGGAAAGCAGTGTTCATTTCCTTTGACAATGAGAAGGCGAATCACTTCTAATATCAGGGCTTGTCTCGATGGAGTGGAGGAATTGGAAGCCACATTGCAGTGGGTTGAGGAGTGAGTGGGAGACAGCAAGTGTGGACAGCTCTTTTCAGAAATGTGGCTGTCTAGCAAGTGGGAGGCAAGGGTGGAGGCTTCTTTAAAGGTGCATTGATGGGGAGGTCCCAGGACACTGGGAGCGGTTAAGAGGAAGGGCTGGCTGGTTGAGGGAACAGGTCCTGAGGATGAGACGGGGTGGGACCAGAGCAGGGTGGGGGCCACAGCCCGGGACTGGAAGAGAGGGCCAAGGGGCAAGGTGCAGAACCTTTAAGTCCCATCATGAGCTTATCCTGGAATCACAGACTAGTAGGAGTTAGGTGGGTTCCTAAACACTCCTTAGTTTAATTCCTTATAAAGTTCATGCTCTGGTTGATCTTTTCATGATTGGAAAAGAGATAATGTAAGAAGCTATTTTGGCCCAAAGTAGGTTAGTGCGGTAGGAAAGGTAAGGATGAGCTGGAGAGACTCGGGAGACGAACAAACACAGCTTGTTGGCTGATAGTTGGGTGGGTCGGGGGGACACGCAAGGAGGGGACAATGGTGCTCACCTGTGAGGAGGAGGAGGGTGGTATTTTTAACCATGATAAAGAGCACAGGATGGGAAGGTTTTCAGGAGGAAGATAATGAGTTCCTGTTTGTGCTTGGTGCAGA
This sequence comes from Indri indri, assembly GCA_004363605.1. Taxonomy (NCBI): domain Eukaryota; kingdom Metazoa; phylum Chordata; class Mammalia; order Primates; family Indriidae; genus Indri; species Indri indri. Next base: position 4,629 of record RJWJ010030418.1, on the reverse strand, counting down.
GATGGGAGTGGGTGGTGGGTAAAAGTGTGAGGCTTGGCTGGGCTGGGGCGGGGGCTGGGCTTGAAGCGGGAGGGAGAGGGCCCTGCACAGTTAGTGAGTGGAGAGTTAGCACCAGAAAAGGCAACACCCTTTGCTAGCTTCATCTGAATTTTTCTAATGCAAGGTTTCTCATTCTTGATATTATTGACACGTTGGACCAGATAATTCCTTGTTGTAGGGGCTTCTTGTGTTTTGTAGGATGTTTAGCAACTGGCCTGACCTCTACCCACTGGATGCCAAAGCATCTTTCCAGTTGGGACAGCCAAATATATCTACAGACATTGCAAAATGTCCCCTGGGGGAGGGGGGGGAAATTGCCCCCAGTTGAGAACCACTGTTCTATCATCTTTTCTTCACAACACTTTAAAAAATTATTGATTAAAAGGGGAGCCTTTGGATAATCTTTTTTAGCAGAAGCACCTACTTCCAGTTTTAAATTCTGGCTCCACCATTTCCCTGGTTCATAATCTTCTGTGACTTTCTTCTCTTCTCTTGGTTTCTGTTTTGCTGTTTTGTTTTTTCTGTAAAATGGTGTTTTGGAGAGGATGGAATGAAGTAATTCATATAAAGTGCTGGGCTCAGTACAGAGCACCTACTTAGTATTCAATCATCACTGGCTATTACTACTGATATTCATAGTGATATTTGGGCACTGATGAAACATCCAGCAAATGTTTGATCATTTGGGCCTGGAGTATAGACCTCCCAGACATATCACAGACAAGAGGGCACACTTGAGGCTGTAGACACCTACACATGGAACCCCAGGGAACACCTAAATTTACCAAGCAGTTGGAGGAAAAGGAGTCAGGAATTAAGAGTTGGGTGGTCGGAAATGAAGATGGGGAGCTAGGTGTGAGCCAATATTAAGCAGCATCCCTGATCTCTGGGCGGTGGGAAGCGTGCCAATTGATTGCTTGTGGAATGAATGATGACAACGTTGATGCTGTCATTGACTGCTAACCTTGAGTCAGCTGCTATGCAGATATTCGTCCTCACGACATGGCTATGAATTCGATACTATTTATTATCCCCATTTTATAGATGAGGAAACTGGCACGGAGATAAGTACAATGGTGAAGGAAGGTGAGATCATCGGCAAGGAAGGGTGGAAGGAAAAAGGGCCTTTCACACAGAGAGGGACCACATGAGGAAAGGCAGAGGCCCAGAGCAACCTTGGAACAAAGAATGAGGGAGGAGCAAAGTGTTGGAAGGCAAGACAGGCAAGGGGCTCCCACTCAAGGGGCATGTCTAGCAGTGCCATGTCTGGCCACATTGGAGCCCAAGGCAAAAGGAAAAGGCAGTCACACTGACCCTGGCTTTATTTAAAATTTTAGTATTTTGTTCATCTTGGAATTTTTACATTAATTTTTTTTTTAAATTGCAAGAGAAGGATTCAGTGGAGAGGGAAAGACAGAAGCGTGTCGTGCAGTCAGCAGAGTCCCCCTGAATTGGGAATACCTATTAGATATACGTCCTCAAGTTGAGCTCATCAATTCAGAGAGAAGTTAATGACTGGAGCAGGGTCTCACATGCCTGCTCAGCATAGTCAGAACAGAGCTCAGGTTTTCTCACGCTCAGGGTGATGTTTCTCCCTGAGAACCTGGCCACAGTACTATACCTAGTCAGTGTCAATCCTGGAGCCAGTCCTTGAGCCCAGGTCACAAGAATGTGAGACATGATGAGGTCTTTCCCGTCACACTGTTAACAAAACCTCCTTTGCCAAAGCTCAACCTGAAAGGGCCTGTAAGATAAACACCCAGTGGTATTTCCTCCGGAGCTGCCGAGCATCGGGGAAAATGCTTTCCATCCTTAGGTTATTAATTTTAAAAGCTTCGTTTCCAGCTATAATGGACCTTGGTGATAAAAGGGTCAAACAAATGGGTCATTGCAACAATCTCTTAAGGAACTAAGTCCTCTTCCATTTTGTGTGAAATTAATAAGGCCTTCACCCTCTTCACCTGGGAAACCCAGATGGTCTGGAGTAAGCCTTCCCTGACCTTTTGGGGTGGGGCCAGTCCCTCATCTGTGTTCCCATAGCATCCAGGATCAGTGCTGGACAAGCCTGCACCACAGTGTACTGCATCTGTCTCCTGTAGTCTCTGAGGGCAGAGACTCTTTTATTCACTCTAAATCCCCAGCACCTATCAGGGTGCAGGCACACAGTATGCACACAACTCACACGTCATGAATGAATGCTTCACACTTTATAAAACATCTCCACTCATCAGCTATTTGAGAAAAAACCACTCACTTCCTGAGTAAGCAAAGAATGGGCAAGCATGGACAATTAATTGTGTGTGTTATTAACAGTAATGAGGGCAATAATGAATAATAGCTAAAATTTACTGAGTGTGTACTCTGTGCCTGGAACTGTTCTAATAATTCTAATGGCACTTTCCAACAATTATCTCATTTAATCTCAAAATAAATTATGAGATAAGACTATTAATACGTACATTTTACAAATGAGGGAACTGAGGCTCAGAAAAGTTGCACACGAAGTACCTGTCTTTAGGGCAATTCACTCTTACCCTCAGACTCTTTTGCAAACGGAGCCCAAGGGCCAAAATAGAGCATGAAGTTTGCAGATTTCAGGGGAAGTCTTGGTATATCTGAGCCATAGATTTATGCTGTAAAATAACAGGTCTCTCTAACATGGGCCTACTATTTTAGAAAAAGTGGAAAATACTCCCCCTGTGGTTTTGTAAATAGTCCTTAATTGAAATCAGCACTGGTATCATTACCACCAAATTCTGCAATTAACCAGCCTAAAGATTGCTTGCTGGGTTGCAGCTACAGTGATATTTACATATCCATGTTTTAACTCTAGGCAAGACTTTCAGCCTGTAAATTGCTTATCCAACCGTAATCATAGCTGCTAGGAAACTGCCTGGGGCCATTTCAGGGGAATGAGAAATGAAGAGGATTCCCCCAAAGCCAGCTGTTACCACCTCGGAATAATAACACCAACAATTAAGAACTAACATTTGTACAGTCCTTTAAAAATTATAAAACATATTTTCAAACAGTGATTTTCTGTGATAGTGGGGAAGAGAGGACTGGTGTGAGAGTTATCAGCTTAAAGAACCCCCCAAATGCCTGTTTCCTCCCGTGCTATAATGTTCAGTGTTCAGTAAGCATCAACTATGTGCTAGGACTGTACTGGGTGCTGGAATGTAATGGTGAACAAAACAGACACTGTCCCAGGACTCATAAAATGTATAGTCTAGTGGAGGAGAAAGACCACAATCAGATAATGCACACAAATAAATGCAAAATTACAACTACTGCAGCACTGCCATACCAGAGAGGTAAAAATTGCAATGCGAGCCTAAAAAGGAGCGATTTAATCTGATCACAATCAGGGAAAACTTTACTGAGCTGTGATAAATAGGAATTAAGTAGACAAGAAAGAAGGAAGACTGTTTCATGCAGAGGGAACAACATGTGTGAAGCCTAGAGCCAAAGGGAATATATCAGTTAGTTTTTGCTGAATAACAAACCATCCCAACACTTAGTGACTTAAGCAACCTTTCAGCCATTAATTCTGTGGATTGGCGATTTGGGTGGAATCATCTGAGTGTTTTCCCTCTGATCTCAACCGGGTTCACTCATATGCTTGCAGTCATCTCCCAGATCAGTTGAAATGGTGTATCTCTGTTTTACGATTGCTAATCTTCTAGCATGGTAGACCAGGTTTGTCGATACAGCTGCAGGGTGCTGAGGGAAGCGAGAGAAGCCGACCTTTTACAGTGTTAGCTCAGAACTCACACAACCCCATTTCCTCCACATTCTATTGGAGGAGGCCTTTGTAAAAAGGATCAATAGGATACAGACTCTTAGAGATGGAAGGCATTTTCAGAGTGCTATAGTCCAGGTAACAAATAGTGCGTGTGTCCCTGATGTTTGAATGAATGGAAAGATGAGCGCAGCACACACACTCTGCAGCCTCTCCAGCCCATGGAATGTCGCACAAACTAGAACCGGTTTCTCTACCTTGGGTTTTTTTAACTCCGGATCCTTGCCCCAGTCCATAGTGAGGTCAGAGAGGTATATCTAAAATACAAACCTGGCTTTATGACTTTCAGTGTTTCCCTCGTGCCTGCCAAACCTATTTGAGCATCAAAATCACTGGGGGAGTTTGTTTAAAGTACAGACTCCTACCCCGTACCCTAGATTCACTGAATCGGAATTTCTGGGCTGGGAAACTGGGATCAATATTTTTTTTAAAAGCTGTCCCAAGGTCCCAAGGAGTTAGATGCAGCTGATTCACCTTTTGGGTGCCACTGGCTGCAAGGTAGTCCAGACTCAAGTTTTGCAGAAAAGGTTCTCTAACATTATTGATCTCATCAGCTCAGATACTTGTCTTCTTAAAGAAATATTCCCACCTCTCCCTCTGCACCACCCCCAGAACTGATGTCTCCCTTCATTGCGAACCCACTATATCCTATGCAGACTTTTTATCATGTTGTTATTCAAAATGTATTATTAAAGTTGGTTTACATATCTGCCACATTCCCGCTCCCCTCCTCAGCCCTTTCCGCCACCCCAAGTAGACTCTTGAGGTCCTTGGGGGTCATAGTCATC
>RJWJ010030417.1:0-19845 GCA_004363605.1 Indri indri | reverse complement strand
TTCTAAAATCATTTAACTCCAAGTTTAAGGGAAATTTTATAGAAAAATTTACCCCTTAAAAGAATCTTCATTTGGGTAGAATCTACCCAACTCAACAGACAAGCATTGAACACACTCTTGTTCCAGACACTGTGCTTCACTCTGGAAATACACAGATAACAGAGATGTTGCCCCAGTCCTCTGGGAAGTAAGTAGTATTGAAGGTAATGCAAATCCAAACAGATTATTAATATAATATGGTATACAAAAAGGATATTATGTTTGTATGTGTAATACAGAGTTAACACCAAAGATGTTTGATCTAGCATGAGGAGATCATAGTCTATCATCCATAGAGGGAATATTTAAGTTGTGATGTAAAGAATTGCTATAGTCCATCCAAGAAGAGAATGGGAATAGGGGTGGCAGGAAGGAGGAGAAACACTTTAGGCCATGCAACATCATGGCGGTCATGTAAAAGTGGAAGCATAATTGGTAGGAGAAGACAAAATTCTTAGAGCACAAATGTGTACAGGGAAGTGGATGAAAACGATGCAGGGTGGATGAGGAGGGGCACTTCAAAAGGGGCACAGGGTACCATGAGCCTGTGCCAAGAGACTCATACCTGACCATTGCTCTTTTTAGCTCTGAGGGAGGAAACTTGAGGCAGAGAGTGAATTTCTTGGAAAATGAAACTGTCTTATCCATGCAATTTTTCAGATTGTAACACAGAACACATAGGATAGCATGTACCCCATTAGACTTTTCACAAGTTGACTACATACTTGTGTTTTTTGGTTTAGTTTCTGAGTACCTGGGCAGTAGATACTCATAAACAAATAATGATGATGATACTCATTACAATTTTACAATGCACTTTACACAAAGAGCCCACTTAAAGGAACATTTTGTAATGTTTCTGAGACTTGGTTTACTCATATGTGTGTGTATATATATTATTTACATAGATATGTGTGTGTGTATATATATATAAAGAGAGAGAGAGAGAGAGAGATGATACCTATCTTGCATAGTGAAGTAAGATTTACCTAAAAATAATAGTTTTTATGGGACACATAAGATTATTCCATATCACTTGTCAAAAGTCACCGCATTTACAAGCAATAACAATGACTAACATTGCGAGTGCACACAAACATGTGAGACACTATATTCCAAATGGTCTATATTTTTTAAACATAAAAAAGTTGAGAAACATTTATAATCATCACCATCATCATTTTGCATTTTTCAGAAAAGGAAACTAAAGATCAGAGAAGTAAAATAATTTGCCTGAAATTATATACAAAGTAAGAGGCAACTAGGATTTGAACCAAGGAAGGATGACCTGAAGTTTATGTATTTATCCACTATACTAACCAGCAAGAAACAGAGTTTGCTAATTTAATCTGCCAGCTTCAGATTGTCCTCTGCCAGATAAGCAGTTAGTAGTATGCTTGAGTTAACAACGAGGTTGCTTTGCTCCCAGCCCAGGGCAAACCTTCAGAAGGTCAGTGAAAAGTGTGTTTCTTTGTAACTCTCCAGAGTCTATGGGTCCAGCAGGCTGTTGTCCTTTGTGTCAGACATGCCTGTAGATATGTCATAACACCCTTCCCTCACACCTCCAGGGTCACTTAACATGGACAAATGTACAATGCTCCTATAAGGCCCAAATGGCCAGTCACATAGCTCTGGGAGAGCATAGTGACCTGAGACTATCTTCACATTCCTGAGAGTTGTGGACAGCTCCTATCTTCCTGCCTCACGCCACGCTGCCAAAGACTGTTTATCCCTGGTCAGTTTCCATGGCAACCACTTCTCCCAAGCTACTATCTTTTTATTACAGAAATTGCTAAAAGGATAAAAATATATGGAAAATAATTAGGAGCTTTTATTGCATGCCTTCTCTACAGTGTGGCAGGTAGAGAAACAGGTAGAAGCAAAAGTCTGTAAGACTATAGCAGCGAATCACAGCACCGTGAGCAATTTTATTAATACAGAAGATGTAATCTCATAGCCACAATGGAGTGTAATTTCCTGTCTCTGCTATGGGAATGTGTACATTCTCATTTTTACTCATGGATGGTTATGGGAACTAGGTGAAAGAAGTTTTACCACTGGTACTTTAGTCTTGGACATGGTTCTGTCTGGATTAATGAAATTAAGACATTCATGGCTTTTAGTTAATGATGGCTGTTGAACCAACAAAAGTCACTGCAGTCCTTGTTCAGTGTTTATCAATAACGTACTGCTTCATGTGGGGGTTAAACTTTTAGGCAATAAAAACTCCTTTCAGGGTCTTTTTGTGACATTGAAATCATCACAAGATTGAGAGTCAGGACACCTGTTTTCTAATCCCAGCTCAACAATTTAACTAGCTGTGATACCTAGAACAAGGTACTTAGCCTCTGTGCTCTTCAATTTCCCAGACATAAAGCAAGAGAGTTGGATTGTATAATCCCTGCAAGCTCCAAAAGTCTTGAGCCTGTTGATTTGTAAGTTCTAGAGGGCTATGTCAGGATGGCAAGGAAAGAAGAAAAAATAACCAGCAAAGGTCTAATAATAACAACAATGGCTACTGCTGTCTGAAAAAATCAGGTTTTGTGGTGGGCACTTGTGCTTTATGGGCATTATCTCACTAAATCTTCATTGTAATGTCATAAGGGAGTGATTATTGTCCCCATTTTGCAGATAAAATAGCTGAGGATTAGAGAGATGTCATTATTATTCAAGACCAGAGAGTTGGTATGTAGAAGAGCTGGCCTTCAATCTCAGGTCTACTTGACTGTAACATAGACACAAGAAATGGAACAGAATTATAACTGACTCCCAGAATCTCTTTGAGCACACACATGCGATATGCTATATTTTATTAATCACTAAACCCAATGCTTTGAAGGAAAAAAAAAAAAAGCGTCTTTATTACAGAGAATAAAAGACCAGGCAGAGGCATCTCTCTGCATCATTTCATACTTTTTGTGTGTGATTAGGAAGTACCTGGGTAGATGCACCTGTGAGAGCAGAACCTGGGAACCAAGTTCAGGCTCAAATCTATAATCTCCCACCAGGTGTTATCACCTGAAGACAAAGAGATAGCACATCCAGTGTCCTCTGAGAGATGGTAAGGTTTCTTGAGAATAGGCTTTCTATGACCTTAGCAACTAGGACAGGGCTTGACACAGGCAATGAATAACATCTGAATAAAAGACTGATGTTCCAGATCTATGAATCAATCATTTATGTTCGATTCTAAGCCACTGATCTTAATTGTCTCTGGGACTCTAGTTTATTGCACCCAGATTTCTCTTTGGCATAAAAACCAGTCTGACTATCTTCATAATGCTGCCACATATGCCTAGGGTTGACATATTTTCCATTTTCCCAGGAGTGCTCCAATTTGTTGTATGGGTGCAATTGTAATAGTGCTGCCTTCACTTTATGAAGTGTTCAGGTTTGAACAATAAATTGTGTGATTCTCCCTATATGTCCCACCATTATCTGAGGCTCATATTCCCATTGGAAACATAAAGGGACAGTGGAGATGTAAGAAAATATGCCCTAGAAGTTTGTGCTACTAAATTTTGAAATGAATTAGTTGTAAGACTGAGACAGCTTCTTCTCCAGAGATCATCAGAAATGGAATTAATATGTATATCATCAATATCATTAACAATTGCTTTCTTAGAATGGTAGAGTGATAGGTAGGAATAGAATAGGGGATTCCTCAAGGCGAGTTCCTGATCAATAGCTACAAATGATAGGGAAGAATGTACAAAGGAGGGGGGAATACCAAAGCTCGTGGCGAGTAATGTATGTTAACAGATGGCAGGGAAAACCAGGGATGTTTAGCTCTTTTGCACCTGTTGTTTAAATCCAAGTGAATGATTTTCAAACTGAAAGGCATAAAACAGATGCAGTTAGTAGGGAATTGAAGGCTACAATAGGTGAGGTGATAGGGAGAAAGCCCTATCGTCCTTATATTCATTTGGGTTTCCAGAAGCAGACAAGTTACATCTCAATGTACCCAAAGATCTTGATTACCTGTGCACAGAGGAAGTACAAGTCATCTTGTAGTATCATAGAGGCTGAAAAAATAGGAAATGGAGAAATATTACTCTGATTTGTAAAAAAAAAAAAAAAAAAGGAAAAAACTAGATTATAGTGCTAGAACCAGTAAGTTGATGACACTCTTTATCCATCCCAGGAAAAATTCTGGAACAGATTATGTAAAAACATATTTGGTTAAAATGCATTGAACAAAATGGGGATACCCAAATGCCTGTATAAGTTCACTATGAAAAATATAAGACTTTATTTCCCAGTCTGATGAAGTCATTAGAATATTTTAACAGAAGAAGGGTATAACTTATATTGTCTTGATATTAGCAAGATATGTGAAGAAATCTCTCCTTATACCGTTATGAAAATGTTAGAAAAGTGTATATTATATAAAGTAGGTCATAGCTGTTACATCATCCCTATGAAGATCGTATTTTCTTCCTAACAGACAAATTAAGTCACTGCCCAAGGTAACACAGAAAAAAATTGGGAGAGCCAGGCAATCTGCCTTCAGAACCTATGCATCATGTCACTATGTTATAATGCCTCTCCACTCTAAGATGCAGGCAGCTCTTTATCAAGTTTTCAGAGGGTATAAAACCGAAATAAGGGGCAAATGGCAGAATCAATATTTAAACACATCTGGATTGTGGTTCAAAGCTTCACAAAAACTGGAACAGAGTTAAATCCATTCACTTTACTAATACTACCTAAGTTCTATGTGTTGGTTTTATGCTAGATACCATGGGGAAATAAAGCTCATTAGTAAATAATTTGTTCCTTCATGAAGTTTCTATACAGTAAAATCAATACTTAGAGATTAAGAAAACACAAGGAGCATCATGAAAGTATGGACATCGGAGCCAACCAGAACTGGACTAAAGCTCTGACCACCAACCATGTGAGCTCAGTCATAAAACTTAACTTTGGAAGCAGGTGCATCATCTGTGTTCTTCCAAATACCTTCACCGGAGCCAATGGGTGACATAGATAGATTTTAATTCAGAAAGCAGAAACTCACTCTAATAATTAAATAGGGAAAAATGGCTGATTCCATATCTTGGCTACTGTGAATAGTGCTGCAATGAACTTGAGAGTGCAGATATCTCTTTGACATACTGATATCATATCCTTTGAATATACACTCAGTAGTGAGATTAATTGATCATATGGTAGCTCTCTTTTTCATGTCTCGAAGAACCTCTATGCTGTTTTCCATAACGGCTATTTTACTTTACATTCCCACCAACAATGTGCAAGGGTTTCCCTTTCTCCACAGCCTCAGCAACACTTGTTTAACTTTGTCTTTTTGATTAGCCATTTTACAGGTGCAAGGTGATATCTTATTGTGGTTTTAATTTGCATTTCCCTGATGATTAGTTATGTTGAGCATTTTTCATATTTTTATTGGCCAATTATATGTCTTCTTTTGAGGAATGTCTTTTTAGTTCCTTTGCCCAATATTTTAATCAGGTTGTATGTTTTCTTGCTGTTGAGTTAAGCTCCTCATATATTTTAGGCATTCTTAGTAATTCCTTCTCAGACGTATGGTTTATAAATATTTTATTTCATTCTGAAATTTGTCCCTTCACTCTATTGATTGTTTATTTTGCTGTGCAGAAACTTCTTAGCTTGATGCAATCCCATTTGTCTATTTTTGGTTTTGTTGCTTGTGCTTTTGAGGTCATATTCAAAAAATCATTGCCCAGACCAATGTCATGGAGTTTCCTCTATGTTTTTTACTTCTAGTAATTTTATAGTTTCATGTTTTATGCTTAAGTCTTAAATCTATTTTACGTTGATTTTTGTATAGTATGTGATAAAAGGGTTTAATTTTATCAATGGATGGGTAAAGAAAATGTGATATATATACACAATGAGTACTATTTAGCATTAAAAAAGAAGAAAATCCTGCTATTTGCAATGGCATGGATATACTTAGTGGAAATTTAGTTAAGTGAAATCAACCAGGTATAGAAAGACAAAGCCACATGATCTCACTTATATGTGAAATATTAGCAAGTCAAACTCATAGAAGCAGAGAGTAGAATCATGATTACCAGGAGTTGGTGGGGGAAGAATTGGGAAGATGTTGCTCAGAGGCTGCAAAATTTTAATTAGACAGAAGAATTAGTTCAATAAGTTCTATCGTGCAGCTATGATGATTGCAAGTTAATACAAGGTACTGTATAGTGAAAATTGTTGAGAGAGTATGTTGTAGGTGTTCTCATACACAAAAATAGATAAGTATGAGGGTCAATGCACACGTTAATTAATTTTGCCATTCTACTATCTTTACATATTTCAAAACATCATGTTGTACATCATAAATATAAACAATTTTTATTCGCCAAAAAATTTAAGGAAATAAAAGCAATGACATCTTAACCATTGAATTCAGTGACTTGGGAATTAGATGGTTATCTTTCACTGATTTCAAACTATTTCCACCAGATGGGTTGTTGTCCAAGAAAGCTCCTGATTTTGCATCTAAATAGAAGATTATGGTATCCAGGGTAACTGGGGGATTAATGCAGTTATGTGATCAAAATGGAACTCCAATATGAAGCTTTTTGGGTTGGCAGTCTGGCTATATGTACCAGGTTATGAAAAATAGCAATAGCACACAAGGTTTAGAAAGCTCTTACCATTCGCAGGACAACTTAGCATTTGCTGGGTGCATTATGTACATCAGAATTAATGAATTCAATTAACAAGGTACCGAGCGCCTAGTATATGCCCCACTGCAATGGGCCCCAGAAACTTAGCTAGAAATAAGAGAATACCTGCCATCGATGAAAGACCAACACCATCTCAAAGCAAAAGTTCACAAGAAAATGCTAAGCCATGTTGTGCCAATAGAATGCAGATGAGAACCTGACCAGGGTCTGCTCTCCACCTACATCACCCTCCCTCTCAAGAAAAGTTCAAATCCTTGACCCATCCCTCTATTTTCCAAGGCAGACTCTCCCCTCCCTTTCTGGCTTCATGATTTTATGCCCCTTTGAGCTAGTCTTCTCTGAATCATTCTCATCTATACAAGCCAGTCTCTTTTCCTCTCACCTTCCACTTGCTCACCCAGCCAGGGAGCTCAGAATGCAACTTGGTGAAACAGGAGAATGAGCCCTATCCTGGGGCATGCACCTGGGTTCAAATCTTGGCTCTGACCTTTATATCATCTGTGATCTTGAGAAATATCCTTAACCTCTCTGAACTTCATCTGTAAAATGAGAGGGAACAGTGTTTCACAAGCTAGTGTGATAATTCAATTTATTTTGTATTCAAAGATTTATCCAGCAGTCAGGTAGATGAAGATAAAATTTGCCTATTTATTATCAATAAAGCTGAGTTGGAGACTACAGCTTCAGCTATTGTCAGAATGAAGGTTTCAGATATAATCCCTAATGTAATTCTTCTGTGGAATGTCTGACCTCCCCATAACAGGCTAGACTAGTCCATAGAGGAACTGAGAAAGAATGAGTCTCAATAACGAGCTGCTCTGAAAAGTAAAGGAGGAAAGTAACCTAGGCAATGCATACTTAATACCTTACCAATTTTGGGAACTCTCTAAATAACGGCTCCTCCCCTGGGGAGAAATGAGAGCAGGAGTGGAAAGAAGGGCCACTTTCAAGAGAACAAAGCAAAGCGTCTATTATATAGACCCAGGTGGAAACTCAGGATGAAGAAGAAAATATTTCCTCCTACACACAAAAAAAGGCAGTAAATGGAAAGCCAGGTATAGGATGTTACGTTATTCCAGGTCGGACACAAAGGGAGCTTTGCTGCTGGATATAGTCTATAGGAAGAAGAGAAGAGGTTGTCAGCACTCAATACTTTCAGTAGAACAAGCAAAGTTACAAAATTGAGCTAGTCCCCAGCACTGCACAGGCACAGAGCAGCAAAGGTTTAAGACAAGTCACTTCAGTTCTTGGATGAGTATGTTATGGATGGGGATAGAAAGTCTGCAAAGGGAATAATTTTTGGAATAAAAATACCTATTTTAAGCTTTTTCTGATTGTTTTTCCAGTGGTCGTTATCAATATTGACTATCCCTCTCTTCTACTGCTTGATGCTTTGCCAGCATGCAAGTGTACTGCATGTTAAAATGTTTATTTACCTAATAGTCTTGCCGTAGAACACTCAGTCAAAAGGCATTATCCACTGAGCAAAGCGGCCAAGAGAGACTCTTTATATCAGAATACCCAAGTACTGTAACTTTAGATACTTCCTAACATATTATTATTTTGACATCATCATTATGCTGCTGCCTTAAATGAGATTTTCCCGCAGCTGGCTTTTTTCATGTGTTGTTTTTGGGTTATAATAGAATATAGTAGCTTCCAAGGACAAAAAATCAATATACACAGCTAAAAATACCTTGGTGTTATCTTAGCTTGCAGTTCTGACAGCTTTAAAAGGAGAGGAAAGAACAGTGGAGATAGGTTTTCAGGCCTTGGCATTTAGAATTCTGTTTGATGATTTCCAAATCAATGCACCAGAAATATCCGCTAACATCTCTCCACAAGGACGGCTCTCCTGCCTGGCTTTTTGTAGCACAAAACCCATGGGAGAAACCGTACTGATGCGGTTCCACTCTGCGTTTCTCCACGTCACCCCCTACTTTCAGATTTCTGCTCATAAGTCTGGGTGTGGTAAAGTTCCACGGAATGGGCGTGTACCTCTGCGTGTGGGGGATTAAAGCGGCGCGTATGTACTTAGTGTTCCCAGAAGCTTGATTTCAAAAATTAAGGGAGGCTGGGAATTATGCCCAGAAAAATAAGAAAAAAAATTTCCCTTTCTCAGTCCCCTTCTAGGCCATGAGGAACTTCGCTTTTTGAGATTAGTCCAAACTGTTCTCTGGCTTGCAACATTTTCTCAAATGAGAGAATTTATTTTCTAGTAAATATCCCTTCACTACCGCTGACAGGAGAAACTGGAAGTTGACAAGGGTTGAAATCAAATTTAGTACGATTTAGTTTAAAAAGCATTTCCTAACACCCTTCCTTGTGTCCAGTGTTTACTCAGATCCTGTGGTGAACATAAAAATTCAGTAGGACTCTCACTGCTTTACAAACAATTTAACATGCAAATTGTTTGCATCAAAGTATGAGTCTCCAGTGAGATTGTGGCAGGAATTCAAAGGAGATTCTATCTGGGAGACCATCTGGATTGGCTTTTTAGAGAAGGTAGTGGGTGTGATGGGTCTTTAAGGGTGAATAGGATTTGAATAAAGTAGGGACCAACATGTGAGGCAAGCTGAAAATAGAAAATAATGGGTCCTTCTGGAAGAGTTGAGAAAAGTAGGGGCTGGATTTGTTGTTTCAGGTTCTTTAGGGCAGTTGCTTAAATGCCATGTTGAGCCAGAATTGAATATAGTTTTAACAAATGAGCTCTGAACTAAGACAGGCCTGGTTTTAAACCCAGATTCTCATCTTCATTTTTGGATAATTTACTTAACCCTTATTAACCTCACGTTCATGAAATAGGTAAACAAAAAAACCATGTTAGGTGCTATTAAAGAGAGAATGGTATAATTTATTCATTCAACCAATATTCTTAATGCCTACTTTGTACCAGACACATAGAATTTTTAAAGTTCTCAGCACTAAGGTATAAGTTTAAACAAACTTACGAACCAAAAATGATGAAAATTGTCCAGGGCATGGTAACCAATGAATAAATGATAGCTCTTAATTTAATGCTCTAAGCTTCATGAGAGAGAAGCAGAGGGTTCCAGAATTGTGATTAAAGGACATAGATCTGTCCTGAGGGAGTCTGGTGTTGTTGGGGTGGGCAGAGAGACCAGCTGAGGAGCTATAGTAGCAGTCCGCATGATAAGAGTGTCAACTATAGTGGGGACAGTGAATAAAACATGCTGAGAGGAAGGGTTCAGTATGGGACACCACCCCCAGAATGAAAGAGTTCAGAGTTTGCAGACCCACCCATTGTGAAAGAACCATCACTACACTTATCATTGAGTATGTATTAAGGCATCTTGACCTTTGGTTACTTCTGAGAACAGCGGTTTTCCTAGGATCTCAGCAGGCAAAGGGCTTATAAATAAACCATTTTGCTTGTTCGCTGAACTGGACTTGTCGCTCGGGATGATGTGCTGACTCAGGTGATGCTGAGTAAGTTGGAATATTAACATGAAGGGCTTAGAGGGAAAAAGAAAAAACACTGCTCTCCCCTTAAATCAAAGGAAGTGAACTTGAGGAGGCTGTGGTTTCAGCTCATTAAAAGATCCTCAGCGCATTCAACAAATGCCTTGTCAAGAGTTTTATTATCGACAAAGGGATTCTCTTTTCTCTAATTGTATATACCTTAAAGCCTAGCAAATTGCTTGTTTTAAAAGTAAATAAACCACCTGATCTCCTCCCTCCCTGAAATTATAGGACTTCTTGATTTTTTATGAGTCACAGGCGCTCTTGGAAGAAGAAAGCAAAAACAATGGTCTTAGCAAACAGGGTTTAAGGAGCTCTTACCATTCACGGGAAAACTTACCATTTGCTGGGTGCGTTATCCACATCAGAGTTAATGAATTCAATTAACAATGTGCAGAGGACCTAGTATATGCCCCACTGCAATGGGCCCCCAGAAACTTAGCTAGGAATAAGAGAATACCTGTCATCAAGGAAAGACCAACACCATCTTAAAGGAGAAGCTCACAAGAAAATGCTAAACCATGTTGTCCCAATAGAATGCAGATAAGAGTCTGACCAGGGTCTGCTCTCCACCTACATCACCCTCTCTCTCTTTGTGTCCTGGAAATCCTCAAAAAAGTTCAAATCCTTGACCCATCCCTCTATTTTCCAAGGCAACTCTCCCTTCCCAAACTGGCTTCATGATTTTATGCCCCTTTGAGTTAGTCCTCTCTGAATCACTCTCATCTATACCGGCCAGTATCTTTTCCTCTCACCTTCCACTTGCTCACCCAGCCAGGGAGCTCAGAGTGCAACTTGGTGAAATGGGAGAATGAGCACCATCCTGGGCATGCACCTGGGTTAAAATCTTGGCTCTGACCTTTATATCATCTGTGACCTTGAGAAATATCCTTAACCTCTCTAAGCCTCATCTGTAAAATGAGAGGGAACAGTGTTTCACAAGCTAGTGTGATAATTCAATGTGATTTTATATAGATAGATATATGATTGTATTTTGGGTAACCTCCAATTGAATTCCGATACTATCTACCCAGAGATAGCATTGGGTCCCACTGGTTGAGGACCCAGTCCCCAAGACTGATCCCTCCCTTCCACTGGTAACATTCTGGTCCTCCAAAACTTCTGACTGACTGGCTTCAAGTTAGGGTTCTCTAGACCCCTCTTCGGGTTCAATTAATTTGCTAGAGTGGCTCACAGAACTCAGGGCAAAACTTATGTTTACTGGTTTATTATGAAGGATCCTGCAAAGGACACAGATGAAGAGATGCATATGCAGGGAGAGTTGGGGGAAAGGGGTGCGGAGTGTCATGCCTTCCCCAGGGTGAGCCACCCCCCGGAAACCTCCACGTGTTCAGCTTTCCAGAGCTCTCTAAATCCAGTCCTCTCGGGTTTTTATGGAGGCTTCATCACATTGGCGTAATTGACAACCACATAGAAATGTGGTTGGACAAAAAGTGCAAGGTCTAAACCCAGCAAGGCCTGTCTGTTCAGACT
This sequence comes from Indri indri, assembly GCA_004363605.1. Classification (NCBI taxonomy): domain Eukaryota; kingdom Metazoa; phylum Chordata; class Mammalia; order Primates; family Indriidae; genus Indri; species Indri indri. Next base: position 8,149 of record RJWJ010030417.1, on the reverse strand, counting down.
TTTCTTGGCCTCTGTGTGCAGACTTCCTTGCTCCAGGGTATGAGGCAGGAACTTCTCTGGAATGAGGATCTTTTGACCCACAGTCAGATTAGAGTCCTGCCTTGGGCAGGTGAAAGGAGGACAGGAGAAGGTCAGAGAGATTCTGTGTTCTGAGGCCTGCTCCCCAGGCCTAACAAACCCGGGAGTTCAAAGGAGGACTTGAACTTGTTTTATAATAACAAAAGATTGTAACAAGGGCTATGGGAGTTATGAGCCAGGAACAGTGGACAAAAACATATATATGTAGCACCACAGATAGATGATGATGTACATACATGCATCAATGTAAAATACAGGCATATATATATTTACATATATCGATATCTACATATGTAATTGAAAACAAATCACAATCTATATTTATGTTAATTATGTATTCATTTGTCTATTTACCATTCCATTTCTTGCCACAAAATTGCAAGCTGCACCAGGACAAAAAACTGTTGCGACTAGTTATTGTTCAATTTTCAGTGCTTAGTAAAGTGTCTGGAACACAGTAGGTATTCGATGAATATTTTTCTAATGAATGGATGAATTGTTGATGCACAATAAATATTAGTTTGTTTCTGAGCTTCACGCAGACATTAAAGATTTTTTATTCCTGTTCTCCAGCTGTGACCTATTGAAGGAAAATTGCATAATCATGCTAATTGACTTCATAACAAATTTATGATTTCCAATCTCAGCCAGGCTCTAAGTGTTTCTTGATAATCCTTTAAATGTGTCTACTCAATTTCCTTCCATTTGTCCAAAGCAGCTGATTCTAGTGTCACGTTTTTCCTTTAGTTCTTCAGTCCTCCTGTTCACCCTCCCTTATACCCACCTGCAGAGAAAAATAAGAGTCTCAGACTTCACTCAGCCTTTTTTGTCCTCCGGTCTCCCTTTAGACCTTGCTCCACCTCTCTCCTACTTTGAGTTTCTCATCTTCCCCTCAGTCTGTAAGATAACGCCCCCTGCTAATCTCTGATAAATTTCCTAACAGATAATAACTCTTACTGGTTTCGCATATTTGAAGGAAAACAAAGGCAGACTATAAAAAATAAAGAATGAATGGTATTAATAGTTCCATAAGTATTAACATGTACTAGCATGAAACTTGCAAGTGAGCAAGAATCTTGGCCTGAGATTACAAAAACTGCTTTTAATTAACAAGGCTATCCTTCTTGGCACCTCATAGCCACTGGGATCTAGAAGAAACAAAATATGAATATTAGATGGCAATAATATCTCAGATTTACACAATCCACTAAAATGATGTTTGCACACCATTGAACCACATGACAATCCTTTAAAGACTGGGGGGCAGGGGTTATTATCCACATTTTATACATGAGGGTATGAGGCTCAGAGGATTGAAATGACTTGCTCAGAGTCACAACCTTCTTAACTTTCATCGGTGCATCTGGGCAGCAGATCTCCTTACTCTAAACCTCAGGCTTTCTCCACCACAAAAGGCTGACCCCCACTGGCCTTAGTCCATGTGACAGAGTCATAGATTCTTACTTTAACATTTTAATTTTTGACCTAGTTCTTTCTTTCATGACTGGATCCCTAAAAGGCTGTGATCCCAGACACAACTAGTGTAATGGCTAAGTACACAGTCTCAGGAGCCAGCCTGTCTGCTTTCAAAGCCTGTCTATACCACTCACTAGCTGTGCAATGTTTGGCAAATTCCCTAATCTAGTTGTTCCGCATTTGTAAAATGGAAGTATTAACATCTTAATATCATACATTTATCTGAAGGTAAAATGAATCAATACAGGTAAAGCACTTAGAACTGACCCTGGTACACAGTAAGGAGTCAATACGTGTAAACCACTCTTATGTAACCAAGGACAGTGTGATGAGGTTTTCCTTTCCTTTTCCTTCCTCTGTGTAGCAGCATGGCTCACTCTAAACAGTAGGTGGCCAGATACACATGTATCAAGAGCCTGGTAAGTCCAACCTTATTTTCCCCTTGTTTCTTGCGATGCGCTTAGTTTGAAGTATTGATGCAATTTCTCCACTCTGCTTTGGCAGATTCTTTAGCATCATGAGCCACTACCAGAGTGCACCAGGGCTGATCCCCTTTACCTCCATATAAAGCTTTCTCCTGTCCTTGCCCTCAGACATAATCAAGGGCAGTGTGACAAGAAGAGGTTCTAGGAATGGCCCTTGAGGTCCCGAGCCCCAGTCTCTGAAACTTGTGAATTTCTCTGGTAATTGTGTTATGACACATGGCACAGTTAACCTCAAAGGGAAAGTATCCAGGCGGCCCTAATCTAATCACGTGAGTCCTTAAAAGAAAAGAAATTTCTCCAGCTGGTTACACAAGCGGAAGGCCGAAGCAGTCGGAAGGATTCAAACCGCGGGAGGGACTGGTATGCTTTTGCCTGTTCGAAGATGTGAGGGGCTGCGTGGGAAGGAGCGTGGGCAGCTTCTAATAGCCAGAAACAGTCCCTGGCAAGAAACTTTGTCCGCCTCGTTGTGACACCTGAGTAGAGCCCAGCCGACCCTGGCTGAAGCTCCTGACCTACAAAACCATGAGATAATAAGCAAGAGTAGCTTTAAAGTGTAAAATCAATGATCATTCTTCCGGCAGTGATAGAAACTAATATGGCCAGGAACCCGCCAATTCACTCCCAGGAAAGTCTTGGTGCTGCCTGAAGGGAGCTAAACCCGAGGTGCTTTCCTTATCACTTGGAAACAAAAAATCTGTACTCTGAAGCTGATGCTTCCCTTGGGTGCCTAACAACTGGGAACGGGAAGAAAGGAAAAGAAAGAAGTTTCTGAGACAGAGACATTGCATAATGGGGGCCTTCAGGTGAGGTTTTGCACTTTAGCTACAACACTAGTGCTATTTGTGCACAGCATTCGTAGAAATATTTTTAACTTATACTTTGGGTAGATGAGTTTGTAGAGAAAAGTGTTAAGAGTATCAGCTCTGGAGTTAGATGTCTTTTGCTACCACTGGCCAGGGATGTAACCTTGGGTAAAAAACTTTGCCTTGCCAATCTTCATTCTTCATATCTGTAAAATGGGGAGAGTAACAGCACTTAATTTCATGGTATTTCTTGAGAGAGAATGTTTACGAAGCACATCTTCAATGCCTGGCACCTATTAAGTGTTAACTAAATGGTTATAATTATAATTATTCATGTATTCATTCGAAAAGTATGTATCAATCATCTACTGTGTGCCAGGCATTGCTAAGCAATGTGAAAATACAAATATGAATAAGGAATAGCCTCCACCCTTAAAAATCTCTCATTGCAGTGTAATGTGCCCATATGTATCCTGTATACATTTATTCATATATGTAAATTTTCCTGTGTGTGTGTATGTTGGGGCGCCAGTGGTGTGAATTCTTTTTTCTTTTTTTTATTTCAGCATATTAGAGGGTACAAATGTTTAGGTTACATATACTGCCTTCGCCCCACCCGAGTCAGAGTTTCAAGCATGTCCATCCCCCAGATGGTGCGCACCGCACCCATTAGGTGTGTATATACCCATCCGCCCCTCCCTTCCCTGAAAGTGCAAAAGAACAAAGTACTACATTCAAACCTAAGGGGGCCTGGAGGTTGCAGACCCAGCTATCCATCTTTCTCCTTCCCCTCGGAGGTGGGTGGCTGTTTACTTCTGGGAACACTGATGATATGGCTATTAAATCATTTCGAGTTGTAGAATTGGGAGGTCCCGGCAAGGCCTTCCCTTATACCCGCTCTATTCTGGCACAAAGAGGGGTGTTATGCCTCATACATACCAACCAGCAGGCCGCAGGAAAAAGGCTCCCCATGCCAAATAGTTTCGCCCAGTCCTCCCCTTGAACAGGGGAAGCAAAAAATGATCCATCAGCCTGGTTGTCTAGCAGTCCTAGAGCTGCTCGAAACAGACCCATCAGTTGAAAGGATAAATATTTACTCTGAGCTCATCTGAATAACCCAGAAAAGGGGCTCTGTTTTTTATCAGTAATAAAAAACACTCCCACCTAAACTTGGATTTAGAGCTTTTTGTCTTTCAATTTTGCCTGCCTAGAATCACTCGAGCTTCCTGTGCGAGACTAGATCAGGATTTCCTCCCGGCCTCTGAGCTAGGCTGGGGGTTGGGGGTGCACGTGAGCACAAAGGGGATGTTCTGACAGGCAAGACCTGTTTTCTTTTACTGCAAAAAGTATGTGTGGCCTCAGTCTGGCTCTTCGTACACAGGTAACTGGAATATTTGCCCTTGGGAGAGAAGGCGCAGAATGTTCTCTTAAAGTGCTCTAACTGGTGAAATAAGAGATTTTAGATAAACAGCTTTTGAGGGACCCCATTTCCTGAGCTATGCTTTGATCACATGACAACAGCGCCAGTGAAAACACTTTGTCATCCTTTCAAGGGAGATGTTCCAGAAAGGACTCCTGCCTGGGTCGTGGAGGTGAGGGTTTGGGAGGAGGGGGGTAGAATGGAAGAATGAAAGGAGATGGGATGGGACTGTTCACAGACAAACCTGGGGTGTTTGTCTTTCACATCCTCCCACCCTACTTTCCCCTCTGCATCCCTCCCCCACCCTCTTTCTGAAAGCAAGACCTCTGTGGCAGAAAGAGCTCAGATTCTGGAAGCAAAATAATCGTCTTCAAGCACAGCCCCAACTCACGGCCTCAAGTTTAGTAGACACTCAGAAAATGCTAAATGAATGAAAAGGTTCTATCATTCTTTCCACCATGCAGATGGTTCTTATTCATTTGTTTGTTTATTTGTTTTAAGAGACAGGGTCTCACTGGACAGGGTCTCACTCTGTCACCAAGGCTGGAGTACAGTGGCAGAATCATAGTAGGTCACTGAGCCTCGAACTCCTGGGCTCAAGTGATCCTCCTGCCTCAGCCTCCCAAGTAGCTGGGGGCCACCATACCCAGCTATATAGATGTTTTTTAACCCCTCTGAGCTTCAGTTTCTATTAATATATCTGCATAATGGGGATAGCAATGCTCAGCTCTACGTCTGTGTACGTGTAAATAAGCAAATAGTGTATATACCTAGCACAGAGACTGGTGGACTTTGTGGCCCACTAAGTGTTAGCACAAATCTTAACATTAAAAGATGTCCAAAGACAGAATTACAACAAATTTAGTTATAAATCTAATTGGCTTTTATTCACGATTCATAAATTGGAGTAGCCTGCATTCTGTAAAGTAGAATGACAACTTCCACTCGTCAATAGCAGAATAGTGGGTTTTGTAAGATGGAAACAAATAGACACAACGATAGCAAAAAAAAAAAAAAACTAATTTTTTAACATCGGGTTAATTTTTATAAGGTTTAAAGCAGCGAGTTCTTTCTTATTACACTGACTCAGGTAGACTGAAATCTCCTGTTTTCAAGGTGGGAGAGTCTGTTTTCGGATTTATCTGCTTTCTTACAGTTTCAGTTAGATTACATGGCATTTAGCATGAGTGATTCTATTTTGGTTTGGGCTGGTCTGTTGCAGCCTAGGGTAGGAGCTCAGTCCAAAACAATAGCCTCACATAATTTTGTTTAACAAGGGCTTTGGAAAATCACAATGTATAAAAACTAGAGTATTTGAAAATTGTCAGTCCAAAGGCTTAGTTACTCAGGCTTTGCAGGCCTAGAGCAGGTGGAGATAAACATCTTCCGTTGAGGGTTTCTGATGCACTGAGTCAATGGCCTTCCAGAATCTCTATTATTCAGACCCATGAACTCCAGGGGTGTTTTATATCCCGTAGACATGATCTACAGGGAATTGCTAATGCAGCAATAGAGATCAATGAGAAAGCACTTCTTAGTCCTTAATCTAACAATAAAAATACATTCTGCCTCTCTTACCACAGTGGAAACTGCTGAATAATTCCTAAACACAGTTTATGCACCTATAGTAGTACAGTCATGTGTCACTCAACGAGGAGAATACGTTCTGAAAAATGCATCATTAGGCAATTTGGCCATTGTGTACTGATATCACAAAGTGTACCTATACAATCCTAAGTGGTGTTGTCTACTATACACCTAGGCTTTATTGTGTATAGTACATTGCTCCTAGGCTACAAACCATACAGCATATTACAATCTGAATTCTGTAGGCAATTGTAACACAATGGTAAGCATTTGTATATCTAAACATATCTAAACATAGAAAAGGTACAGTAAAAATATGGTATAAAAGATAAAAAACAATACTCTGGTATAGGGCGCTTTAAGGCTCCCAGGAGTGGAAGTTGCTCTGAGTCAGCGAGTGAGTGGTGAGTGAATGTGAAGGCCTAGGACGTTATCGTACACTACCGTAGGCTTCATAAACACTGTACACTTAGGCTACACTCAATTTTTAAAACAAATTTCTTTCTTCAGTAGTAAATTAACCTTAGCTTAGGGTAACTATTTTACTTTATACAATTTTATTGTTTTAACTTTTTGACTCTTTTGTAATAACACAGCTTAGAACACAAACACCATTGTACAGCTGTACAAAATATTTTTTCTTTATATCTTTATTCTATAAGCTTTCTTCTTTTTTAAAAAATGTTTGTTTTTTATTTTACTTTTTAAACTTTTTTTGCTAAAAACTAAGACACAAGCACACACATTAGCCTAGACCTGCCTGGGGCCAGAATCGTCAACATCACTGTCTTCCACCTCCACGTCTTGTCCCCCTGGAAGGGCTTCAGGGGCAATAACATGCCTGGAGCTGTCATCTCCCCTGACAGCAATGCCTTCTTCTGGAACGCCTCCTGAAGGACCTGCCTGCGGCTGTTTTACAGTTAACAATTTCTTTTTATAAGTAGAAGGAGTACACTCTAAAATAATGATTAAAACATATATAAGCCAGTAATATAGTCATTTTTATCATTATCAAGTATTACGTACCACATGTAATTTTGTGTGCTATACTTTTATATGACTAGCAGCAGAGTGGGTTTTTTTACACCAGAATCACCAGAAACATGTAAGTAATTTGATGTATTTTGATGCTGTGATGGCTATGATGTCACTAGGCAATAGGAATTTTTCAGCTCCGTTATAATCTTATGGGACCACTGTCGTATACATGGCTCATCATTGACCAAAGTACATTACTGTATAGTCGTAAATGTTCAATTCACTTTCTAAATAAAATTGTTAATAGATGAAAGAATGAATGCAAAAATATAACAATAAACTTCTGTAATATTTTGGGAGGCTTATAATGTACTTTTAAAATTTTTCCCATTCTGTGGGTCACTTAGCCTGCAGGTAGCTGTGGGGTTTCTCTGGCTGCTTTGCCATTATATGGGAGCTTCGAGCTACCACTGATGCTGGCAAGAGAATTTACATAACCCAGTAGTAGGTGGAGAGATGTTTAAGGAAGAGAAGAAAACCTGGTTCTCTCTATCAATGTCGTTGTTGTTGTTTTTGCATAATGATGCTAATCTTGCTCTCATCTTTGTATCTGTCTTGGTTCACAACTATGGTTCTTCCTGAAGCAAAGAAATTGAAATGCCTTGTACCAGGGGTGGGGAACCTGAGGCCTTAAGGCCACACGTGGACTTCTAAGTCCTTAAGTGTAGTCTTTTGACTGAATCCAAATTTTACAGAATAAATCCTTTTATTTTTTTATTAATACATTTTCTTTGCCTTTTATATTTTTATTTTATGTTTTACAATGAATGTATTTGTTTATAGTAGCACAATTCACAATTGCAAAGATGTGGAAACAATTCAAGTGCCCATCAATACATGAGTGGATTAATAAAATGGGGTATATGTACACCATGGAGTACTACACAGCCATAAAAAAACATAGCTGCATATGGTAAGGTAGGGGAAGAGAGAGATGAGCTAAAGCCAGAACTGTTCACTTTGTAAACAAAATTCAGTGGAACTATAATGTAACCAGGATTTTCTGCATTGGAAAATAAAATCATTTCATAGCTTTAGTTTCTCCCCATAGCAACAAGATTCTTTAAGTAAGAGATGACCTCGGATCAAAGATCAAACCAAGGGCTTGACTATACAAGTCTTTGTTAAGATCCCTAAAAAATTTAAAGTTATACTTAATAGACCCTCTCAGCCAGACAAAACCGCTTCTAAAAATCTTAGTTGCATGTTCCTATAGAAGCCTAATCTCAAAGCAGCTCTTAAGTGTAGTGGGAAAAGCCTAT
>RJWJ010030416.1:0-19930 GCA_004363605.1 Indri indri | reverse complement strand
CTTATTCTATCAGTTATTAAGAGAAGGTTATTGAAATCTCCAACACTAATTATGGATTTCTCTTTTATTCTTGTGGTTCTATCATTTTTCCTTCATGTATTGTGAAGCTCTGTTAGATACATAAATGTTCAGGATCGTAGTGTCCTCTTGGTGAATTTACATCTTTCTCATTATGAAATGACTTTTCTTTAAATTCCTGATATTTAATAATATTCTTTGGTCTGAAGTCAATTTTTCTGATGTTGATATAGTCACTCCTGCTTTCTGTTGTTTAGTGTTAGCATGATACATCTTTTCCCATTCTTTTATTTTTAACCTATTTGTGTCTTTATAGAGAAAGTGTGTTTCTTGTAGTTAGGATGTGGTAGTATGTTTCTTTTTTTATTAAATGTGACAATCTACTTTTTAATTTCAGTGTTAAAATGATTTACATTTTTGTAATTAGTGATATTTTGGATTTAAATCTACTACCTTCCTGTATGTTTTCTTTCTGTCCTATCTATTCTTTTTATCCATTTTTCCTCTTTTTCTGCTTTCTTTTGAATTATATTTTAAAATTTCTGTTTATCTCCTTTGTGGGCTTATTAGTTATAACATTTTGTTATGTTATGTTAGTGGTTGTCTTAAGGGTTAAAGTATAATATTTAGCTTATCACACTCTTTATCTTCAAGCACTATTATGCCATTTCATGTATTGTGCAAGAACCTTATAGCAGTATACTTATATTTCTTTCCTCCTGGCCTTGTACTGCCATTCATTTTACTTCTATATATGTAATATACCCCACAGCACATTGTTATTATTTTCCTTTAGATGGTTATTTCTTAAAGACATTTAAATAATCAGAATGTCTTTTATGTTTTACCCCTAGTTACCATCTCCAGTGCCCTTTATTTTTTGTGTACATCCATATTTCCATGTACATCATTTTTCATCTACCTAAAACAGATATTTTAACATTGCTTTTACTACCAGTCTGCTGGTGTCGAATGCTTTTAGCTTTTGTATGTCTGAAAAAGTCTTTAATTTCACCTTCATTTTTGAAAGCTATCTTGCTCAGCCAAAATTCTAGGTTGACATTTTAGTTTTCTTTCAGTATTTTAAAGAGGTTTCTCCACCATCCTTTAGATTGCATTGTTCTTATATGAACACTCTTATCTTTGTTTTACTGAGCTTAGTGGTTCCATTTTTCTCTGGGTGCTTTTAATATTTTTTTCTTTATCACTTATTCTAAGTATTTTGATTGTGATGTATCTTGGTGTCGTTTTCTTCATGTTTCTTGTGTTTGGAGTTCATTGAGCTCGAATTTGTGGATTTATTGTTTTCATGAAATTGGAAATTTGGGGGCCCTTATTTCTTCAAATATCTTTTCTGTCATTTGATGTCATGTATTATGGAACTCCAATTATATGTACATATATTAGGCCACTTGAAGTTTCCCACAGAACACTGGTATTCTACTCATTCTTTTTTAATATTTTTCTTTGTGTGTTTGGTTTTGACTAGTTTTTCTGCTGTGTCTTCATGTTTACTAATCATTTCTTATGAAATGTCTAATATGCAGCTAATCTCATTCAGTTCATTTTTAATTTCAGATGTACTTTTTATCTCTTGAAGTTTGATCATGTCTGTACTTATCATTTAAAGTCTTCTAGCTTCCTGAATATTGCTTGGTTGAATTTTTTATCGAATGCCAGACATTATGAACTTTATCTGTGGATATTGTAGTATTATTATAAATATTATTATTTTTTTTTTTGAGACAGAGTGTCACTCTGTTGCTCCGGCTAGAGTGCCATGGCTTCAGCTCACAGCAACCTCAAACTCCTGGGCTCAAGTGATCCTACTGCCTCAGCCTCCCGAGTAGCTGGGACTACAGGCATGCGCCACCATGCCTGGCTAATTTTTCTGTATATTTTTAGTTGTCTGATTAATTTCTTTCTATTTTTAGTAGAGACCGGGGTGTCACTCTTGCTCAGGCTGGTCTCGAACTCCTGAGCTCAAACGATCCACCTGTCTCGGCCTCCCAGAGTGCTAGGATTACAAGCGTGAGCCACCGCGCCTGGCCCTATAAATATTTTTGACTTTTGTTTTGTTATATGGTTAAATTACTTGGAAACGATTTGATATTTTGGAGACTTGGTTTTATCATTTGTTATGGGGGACCATTACCGCATTTAGTCTAAGACTAAATTTGTCTTCCTAGTGAGGAAAGACTTTTGTTGTTACTTTACCTGATGTCCCATGAATTATAAGATTTTCCAGGCTGGCTGGTGGGAGCTAGTCCTACTCCTGATCCTTTGTGAATCTGGGAATTATTCCCTCTAAGCTTTTGAGGGGTGATTTCATTCTTTTGCCTATGGTAGTTTTCTCACATGCAGGATCAATGATAAGTGCACAGATGAGAATTTGAAGGATGCCTCTGTAGATCTCAAGTTCTTTGTTACTCTGTCCTGTAAACTCTGTCTGCCTTTTTCTCCCTGGCTCCCAGCTCTGTCTCCTAAATTTAGGGAGCCTGCTAGACTTTGCCTTGGTCCTTCCTCCCTGGACTGTGCCCTGGACACTCTATGCAGCAACCTGGCTCAAGCATGGGATTTGCCTTGTTCGTTACTCATCTCTAAAGGATAATGTTATTTTTTTGCCTGATATTTAGTGTTTCAAAAAGCACAATTTTTTAAAATATATTTTGTCCATTGTTTTAGTTTCTTCAGTCAGGATATAAATCTGGTCACTATTATTCTATCTTGGCCGGAAGCAAAGTCTAATTTTTACATTTTATGTGCTCCTATTTGTCAGTATTTAGTTTTGATTGTTTTTTCCATAGGCTCTCTCTACCCCAACATTTTAAAAATTACTGACCATATTTTTCTGTTACTTTTGTGATTTCATCTTTATTTATATTTAATTCTTTAATCCATTAATTTTGATATTTGATATTAGGTGAGGAATCTAGTGTTTTCCCTCCCTCCCTGCCTTCTTTTCTCACTCTGTCTTCTCTCCCCCTCTTTCTTTCTCTGTATATTTTACAAGTGGTCAATGAGTTGTTTCTATACCATTTGTTACACAATCCAACATTTCCACAATGATTTTAAATGTCATTTTTATCATCGGTTATTATACTCGTGTTCCTCTACTCCTCTTCCATTGAAAAATCTATAGATTCTGGAGCTAGTACTATTTTTTTTTTTTACTGCCATTTAATATATTTTATTACCTGGTAGAGAAATCCCCATTATTATATAACTTATCTTTTCTTGATTCCATTCTTCAAAATTAACTTTGACACTCTTTTGTCTGGTTTCTAAAACAGATCAAAATATACTTCTTGGTTTATTTTTTATTATTATACTTCATACTGTATTTCATTTATTAATTAAGTTGAAAGGGAAGTTATACCTATAATACTTAGTCTTGATGTCCAAGAACTTTTCAGTTATTCAAGCCCCTTCTAGACATTTGTGATTTTTAAATTTAGGTCTTGTACATGTATAATTAAGTTTCTTCCTGGGTATTTTATACCTTTCCTTCTTTTTATGAATAGGATTTTTCCTATTATATCTTGTAACTCATTGTAGTTGATATATAGGAAAGCTATTAACTTTTGTATATTTTCCTTTAACTGGTCACCTTACCTCTTATAGATTTTTTTTTTCTGTTGGAAAATCACATGTTCTATAAATTTTGAAAATGGATTCTTTTCCTCTAATTTTTATGTCTTTTTTCCCCTTTATTTTACTACACAGAAATTGACAATAGTGTTAAGTAATAGCAGTTCTAGTGGGCATTTTGTTTATATATTTTTTCTAATGGAACTCCTTGTTCAAATTTGCCATCTAACAACAGCATGCACAGTCTACCTTATCCCAACCAAAAAAACTAGATGAAAAGAACATCCTCCATAGCCCCCGTTGTGTCAGAATGAAGAGGTTGAGGCCCATAATCAGTAATTTAATAGGCAAAAAAGAATTACTCCTCTGTGTCCTTTGGCATTTAGACAAAAGAAATTATTAGTTGATTTTTTTTTTAGTTTTTGGTAATTATTTTAATATAATAAATACCCTGTCTGTCCTTTGACAGTGTATCTCTAGATATTATACTTCTTTTGGCTTCTATAAATTTCTTAGAGGAATGCATAGGGTTGATATAAAATAAACCCATTTTGATTTTTCCTTTGGAGCAGCAGTTATTGGAAACTTAAATATTTTTTGTCAACTTTAAGTTTTATCGTGTTAGTCCAAAGCATAGGCATAGGTAAATTCTTCACATTCCTGCTTTTAAAAAAAGAGATAACTTTATAATGTTCACAGTGTGTATTTAAGGATTATTCTATAGATTTTAACATATTAAGGCATCTTTAATTTTTTAGTGTTTCAGCAGATGAAGTTAATTCACCGTTATCACCCCTCACATGGCAGGTAAGAGGAAATTAAATTACTATTATATCTACTATTTTGTTCTCATTTATTCAGTTAAAAGAAGTGTCTCATTACAGCCCTTAGAAAATCAGAAGGATCAAATAGATGAACAGTGGCCAGAGTCTCAACCTATAATCTGGCAGAGTGAAGAAAGAAGGCGAAGCAAACAAATTAGAAAAGAATATTTCAAGGTACTTTATAAATTTAAAACTTTACTTTGTAATCATTAGTTTTGATTTTATCAGTTTTATTTTATTTAATAAAGTAGAATGTAAATCTCTAGTTAAATGTAGTAAATATGTTATTTTACCTTGATTTCCCACATATATGTGGTAGAATGATCCAGTTATATCTATAAAATTTCAGTAGTTCAGAATAATTGAGTGGATCAATATGAAATACAATTTACCAGATACCTTACAAGAAAGATGATTATTTGCTACATTGCTAGTTGCAGCATTATGTGCTATGTTTTAAAAGAATTGTCCAGGAAAGATCTTTCATTGGATTTGTTTCAATAAATAGTTGACATGTATTTACAGTTAGCATTTAACTATTTCTATGTAAATAAGTGCTATTTATGTGGTTCCAAAAATGCTTGAAAGCAGTTTTTTCAATTTTCTTTTCTTCTTGTTACTTAGTAGATTTCTTAAGAGGGTCTTTTATCTTATCTAAAATAATAATAAATATTAAAAGGATTTGTTCTGGAAAATATGGATTCAGTCAAAAGACCACGCTCAAGGATCCAGAAGGCCACAGGTTTCCCACCCCTGTCTTAAACCATCCAAATTAGCCCAAATTTTTAGTTAGCAGGGTTTTAGTGAAATTTTGCTGTATACATCTTTGTAAATATTGTATTATTATTATCTATTTGTGGTTAAGGTATGCTATATTTGCAGAGACCAATCAGAATTTGTAATAATTTTCAGTACTAGTCAGAATTCATTATTGGAATTTGTTTCAAATGAATAATACAAACAAGCTTCTGCTCCATGAATGGCAAATTTTGTTGTTTTGTGCACTTTTTATGTTTTCCAAAGCCTAATTATTGTTAGATAATAATAATAATTTTATCTAAACAGAGTACTAAGCTCAATTGTAGGTGGTTTCAAGTTTATATTACTAATAAATAGTATTATATTTTATGTTTTCTTTGCTTAGTAGAAATAGATCTCTATGCACATTTATCTGTTTCTGTACATGGGAGTATAATGTTTATAAGTAGTATCATATGACCAAAACAGAAATGTTCTGTCTCAGTGGATCTGTGATGAGTTTAAGTCTTCAACAAATAATTACTGAGTACTTTTAATGAGCTCGGTGTTACTTGGTAAATGACAGATAATGAAGAAATAAAAGGCATGAGGGAAAAAGGAAGGATATTCTAAGCAGAACCATGGTCAGTAATGGTGAAAGTTTATTTATCTTAATCCTTTACACATCTGCACTTTTGTTTACGTTCTGGTATTATTTTAAAGTTTCCCTTTTTTTAGTTCGTGGGACCTTGAATGAAGGCACTTAATAAAATTTGCTTATAGGTAAAATGCAATGAATGACTGATGATGTGGGGAAAATTTTAGTGGTATTTCTAAGTAATAAGAGATTTGATATTTATTTGATCTCATTTATCCTAGTATAGTAAAGCCATACCAATTCTATTTTTCAAAACACTAGCATAGCTGTTACTAAGTGCCAGGCACTGTTTTTAGTGCTTTACAAATATCAACACATTTAATGTTCATAACAACTCTATGATGTAAGTACAATTATTATCATTTCTATTTAAAGATAGGGAAGTTAAGGCACAGAGAGGCTAAGTAGGTCACTTAGCTAATAAGCAGCAGAGTTCAGATTTGAACCCAAAGCCTATGCTATATGACCTATTTGTCTACCGTGGATAGCCTAATTTCAAATAAACAAACACTTTCAAATAAATATAGTTTTACCGTTTTTAAAAATATTTTACAATAACTCAAGTGAACTTCCCAATGAAGCCTTAACAGATGCCACAATGAGCCTTTAAAAAATAGACAGCTCTTTGGTTGAATAGCATTTATTGATAAGTATTTTATTTTTTATGGCTTAAGCATAACTTCTGTAACATTGGTTATGTTATGAAGTTGCTAAGAGATTGAATGACATAATATCCGAAGTGCCCATTACATAATCATCATTTAACAAATACTAATTTTTTCCTTACTTGAAAAAGTAGTTGCAAAGATAAGCTTCGGTCAATAGAAAATATTTTAAGGAGATGTGTAGTTCTCCTTAACTGTCAGAAGATGTCAGTGTTAGGACATGCCAAAAAATTGAATATGTCAATTTTTTTTCCTAAGATGTCAAGAAAACATAAAATTGAGATACTACTCCCTAAATTAAGTCAAAATTATTCAGAATTGCCAATATTTTCTTAATTAAAACATCATCAGTTTCTACGAAGTGTTTTTCTTTCAAAGACAAAAAGGAAATTTGTCTTAATCACGTATCTCCCAATAATGGAAAGGGCTGTTTGTAAGATGTATTATTGAACTTAATCTGGATTTATAGTTCATTAAACAGCAAAATACAATACTCTAGAGGTTTAAATCAGGTTATCATTGAGCTTGTTTAGTGATCGCTCTTTTAGCTTTGCTGTGTTAGGAAACATACAGAACGTATGCAACTTTATCCTAACATGTATAAATAACTGAGCCAGGGGATATCTTTGTTTCTGTCCCATGGTAAATTATTCATCATACTGTTATTCAGTATATTTACTGAAAGTGTTTGTGTGTGTGTGTATGTGTGTGTGCAGGTGAAAAATCCAGCTCTCTATTTCTTCTTAGTCACCAAGGCTAATTTTGGATAGTATTTTTTTCAGGTAAGCCCCTCAAATTAAGTAAAGAATGTTTCAACATATTGGCTGGATTATGTGAGCAAGAAGATAAATTGGGTCAGGTTAAGTCAGTAAGTAGATCACGGTAGGAGAGTTATATTAACTGTTTTAGATTCCCTGGCCACTATTGTATAGATTACTATTCTAGTATGTAAAATTTGGTGTCCTCGTAGCCAAAATAAAATCACTACATTTCTCAAAGCAAAGGTATTCCAGGAAGTACATTATTTTATTAAACATCTTTCATGGAAATTCATTAGTATTATTTTAATAAGATATACAACAAAGTGTGAAAATCTAACCTTTTGCTGATAAATGATGTTTAATGTAAATTAGTAGCTTTAAGTTCTTGTAACAATTATAACACATGAATTTCTAAATGCATTTGATGATTGATTTCTAGACAACAAAGTTAAAAGGCATTAGAGTAATTATACCAAGTTAGTTTGAAATATTATTTGATTTATTTAAATGCCATATGTCTTCAAATGTATCTCATTACTCTTGTGATAAGACATTATAATAACTTGTAAAATACATAGGGATTTCATAAATATAGTACAATATTTTTATTTAAAGGCTAACCCTAAGGAAAATATTTTTGCATATTTTCTATGATCATTGTTAGTTTATACCAGGATAGAGAAGCCAGTTGGGATTGCAAAATCACCTAATTTGTTCTGAGTCAGAGTTTGTGCACAAGTTATTGTCTCTCCTGTGAAATTAATATAAGCTTCAGAGATGAACTGACCTTTTCATTTCTCTGGTTTATAAACCAGGCCATTATAGTATTTGAATTCAGATGTAATAAAACTTAAGTAATTCAGACTAATACTAATTGGGGATGGCTGAGTTGAATTCATAAAAAATTGGACTTAAAGAATATTTTCAAATGTACATATATATTAGGTTTTGGGTTTTAGGGCCTTTAAACATATGCAGTAATGCAAACTTAGTGTCTAAGTTTTCATGTATAATAAATATTTTTAATTGGAAGAGTGGTTGAGTAACAATAATACATTTCCCATTATCTAAGTTTTTAACTATATCATTCTGTGCCTTTTTGCATTTTAATTTTTCGCTTACTCTTTTATATTCTTACTGCCTCTTTATTTTTCACCTTATAAATGTGCGCAAACCTCTACTGTAGGGGAGAACAAGTAATATTTTTTTCCTACCCATTGCAAGGATGCTGGCTGATACCCCTATAACAAAAGACATATTAACAAGAGAAAATCATAACAAATTTAATCAAACTTTTACATGACACAGAAGTCTTCAGAAATGAAGACCCAAAACCTAGGGAAAACTGCATTTTTATGCTAAGTCTGATGAAAGAAGTGGATAGTTGTAGAGAAACGTGATTGGACAAAAAGGGGTAGGATCTAATGGTAATAAACTGGAGGAAACTCAGCAAGGCCTGTTTGTTTAAATTCTTTCCTGTGTCTCTCTATGACATTACTTCTCCCCTACCACCTCCCATGGGGCGGGAAACCTGTCTGATGCAGATCTTTAAGGGAGAAGGGAGGAGGTCAGAGAGTGACCTTTCTAGGTTTTATGGCTTGCTTTGGGAAAGAGGAATTCTAGTTTCTGTGACCTGACTCTGGAGAGGTAGGAGGAGCAGAAGAAAGGAGAGCCAGAGAAGGTCAGAGAGTGACTTTCAAGGTACCATATTTTGGGGTAGTATTTTCTGAACCCCAAAACTACCATTATCCCTGATTGCCTTTTCAGCTATTGCCTTAGCTCTTTGCTCTTTTAGGGCCAAATTTTCCATTCTGGTTCTCCAGTTTCTGATCATTTCTTAATCCAGTGGTCCCCAACCTTTTTGGCACTAGGGACCAGTTTCACGGAAGACAATTAGACAATTTTTCCATGGGCGGGGGGAGGTAGGTGGAGCTCAGACAATGATGCAAGCGATGGGGAGTGGAGTGGCTATAATACAGATGAAACAGATGAAACTCCGTCTTTGTTTGCTCACCTCCTGCTGTGTGGGCCCACCCCTCCCTAAGTTTCATGGAAGACAGTTTTTCCACGGACCAGGGGGTGGGGTGGGGGGCGGGAGTGGAGCGCAGGTAATAATGCATAGCCTGATTCAGTACCATACCGGTCTACAGCCTGGGGATTGGGGCCACGGCCTTAATCCACCGAAGTTTGGCTTTCGCCTCCATTTCCCCATTGAAATAGCCCATCAATAGAATTTAACATGTACCTGCTCATGGCAAAATCCAGTGTAGCATTGACAGTGATGACCATGACGACATCTTTGAAACACCTTTCTTGATTTCTACCTTATTTTTTCTTCCATGACTCTTATCTTTTTGATGTTCTTATCTAACTTTTCTTCTGACTTTTTTTATGCCTGCTCTTAGGTTCTCATCCTCTTTATTACTCAAAAAGCTCTCTCTGGAGTGTTAATGACTTCAGATGTTTCTTATATTCTGCTGAGTCTAAATTTACATCCCAGAACTTTTTTCCCCATCTCTAAACCTGTGTTTCAAATTGTTTCGATTCCCTGCATGTATTTCAAATTCAATATGCACCTCCCTATCCCCACTTTCCACCATGGAACTTGTTCTTCCTCTGTATTCTTTATTTTAGTTAATGGTAGTTTTATCTACCATTGTTGTCTAAGCTCTATACTGTCTTGATTCTTTCCCTCTCTCATTCTTCTCACCTAATTGGTTACCAGCTCTGTTAATTATACATCCTTTCTCCACTTCATCTCCAATTCTACTGCCGTTGCCTTTGTCCTTGGATAAATCCCTGGCTTTAAATTTCTTTATTTTAGTGTTCTATAGCCCTGTAGGGTAGCTATAGTTAACAATAATTTATTATATATTTCAAAATAGCTAGAAGAGAAGATTTTGAATGGTCCCAACTCAAAGAAATGATAAATGTTTGAGGTGATAAATATCCCAATTACCCCAATTTGATCATTACACATCGTATCAAAATACCACATCTACCCCGTAAATATATACAATTATTATGTATCAATAAAAACAACTAATTATCAGAAAATGATAAATAATTGCCACAGCCACCCCGATTATATTAGGTATTATAAGTAATCTAAAGATGATTTAAAGTATATGAGAGGATGCAAGTTTTATTTTAAAAGTATAAATCATCAAAAAATTTCTTTATTGGCTCATTACCAATAAGATGAAGTTTGGACTTCGCAAAATCTTCATAGACCATTCCTTACTTTTCTACAATTCATTATCTGCCACATTCATTTTCCTCATTAGACTCACTGAACTACTGCTTTTCATACACAGTTGCACTTCTTTGTGCTTTCGCTTTTCTGAGAATGACCATTAACCCTTTTATTGCTGGCAAATTCCTATTAATCATTCCAGATTTAGAAATGGGAATGCCGTTGGCCCTATGTAACTGTGGGTTCCACATCCACAGATTCAACCAACTGTTGTTGAAAATATTTGGAAAAAAACCACTAAAAAGAGCAATACAACAATAAAAATAATACAAATAAAAAACAGAAGAGTATAATGTCTATTTACATTGTATTAGGTATCATAAGTAATCTAGAGATGATTTAAAGTGTATGGGAGAATGTGCATAGGTTATAGGCAAATATTATGCTGTTTTATATAAGGGACTTGAGCATCCATGGATTTTGGTATCTGTTGTGGGGGCGGGTCCTGGATCCAATCCCTTGCAGATACTGAGGTATGATTGTATAGCATAGTGCCTGGGCTTCTAGAATCAAACCACTTGGGTTCTAGTCCTTACTTGGATACCTACTAACTGTGTGACTTTGGCAAGTCATGTAACCTTAATTAAGCTTAATTTTTCTTAAATCTACAAATGAATGTAATAGTATAAGCATACCTCGGAGATATTGTGGTTTCATTTCCAGACCACCTAATTAAAATGAATATCATGATAAAGTGAGTCACATGGATTTTTTTGGTTTCCCAGTGCATATAAAAAAGTTATGCTTACACTGTGCTGTAGTCTATTAAGTGTGCAGTAGCATTATGTATGAAAAAATTATATACCTTAATTAAAAAATACTTTATTGCTAAAAAATGCTAATGATCATCTGAGCCTTCAGTGAGTCATAATTGTTTTTCTGGTGGAGAGTTTTACATAGATATTGGTGACTGCTGACTGATGAGCATGGTGGTTGTGAAGGTTGGGGTGGCTGTGACAATTTCTTAAAATAAGAAAACAATGAAGTCCACATCGATGGACTCTTTCTTTTGTGACAGACTTCTTTGTAGCATGTGATGCTGTTTGATAGCATTTTACCCACAGTAGAACTTCTTTAAAAACTGGAGTCAATCCTCTCAAACTCTGCTGCTGCTTTATCAACTAAGTTTATGGAATATTCTAAATCCTTTGTTGTCATTTCAACAATGTTCAGAGTATCTCCACCAGGAATAGATTCCATCTCAAGAAACCACTATCTTGGCTCATCCAGAAGAAGCAACTCCTCATCCATTCAAGTTTTAACATGAGATTGCAGCAATTCAGTCACATCTTTAGACTGCACTTCTAATTCTAGTTCTCTTGTTATTTCTACCACATCTGCAATTACTTTCCCCACTGAAATCTTGAACCTCTCAAAGTTGTCCATGAGAATTGGAATCAACTTCTTCTAAACACCTATTAAGATTGATATTTTGACCTCCTCCCATGAATTGTGAATGTTCTTAATGGCATCTAGAATGGCGAATCCTTTTCAGAAGGCTCAATTTACTTTGCCCAGATCCATCAGAGGAATCACTATCTATGGCAGCTACAGCCTCACAGAATGTATTTCTTAAATAATAAGACTTGAGAGTTGATTTTACTCCTTGATCCATGGGCTGTAGAATGGAAGTTGTGTTAGCAGGCATAAAAACAATATTAATCTCCTTGTACATCTTCATCAGAGATGAAGACAGTGCCTTGGGTGACCAGGCACTGTCAATGAACAGTGATCTTTTGAAAGGAATCTTATTATCTGAGCAGTAGTTCTCAACTGTGGCCTTAAAATATTCAGTAAACCATGCTGTGTACAGATGTGCTGTCATCCAGACTTTGTTGTTCCATTTATAGATCACAGGCAGAGTAGATTTAGCATAATTCTCAAGGGTCCTAAGATTTTTGGAATGGTCAATGAGCATTGGCTTATTGGATTCCACTTAAGAGTCAGCAGCTGCATTAGCCCCTAACAAGAGAGTTAGCCTGTCCTTTGAAGCTTTGAAGCCAGACATTGACTTCTCTAGCTGTGAAACTTCCAGATTAGGGCATCTTCTTCCAATGGATGACTCTGTTGTTTACATTGAAAATCTGTTGTTTTGTGTAGCCACCTTCATTAATTATCTTAGCTAGATCTTCTGGATAATTTGCCGCAGGTTCTACATTAGCACTTGCTGCTTTGCCTTGCACTTTTATGTTATGGAGACAGCTTTTTTCCTTAAACCCTATGAACCAACCTCTGCCAGCTTGCAACTTTTCTCCTACAGCTTCCTTACCTCTCTCAGCCTTCAAAGAATTGAAGAGAGTTAGAGCCTTGCTCTGGATTGGATTTTGGCTTAAGGGAATGCTGTGGCTGGTTTGACTTTTCTGTCTAGACCACTAAAATTTTCTCCATATCAGCAATGAAGCTGTTATACTTTCTTATCATTTGTGTGTTCACTGGAGTAGTAATTTTAATTTCCTTCAAGAACTTTTCCTTTGCATTTACAACTTAGCTATTTCTCAGCTTTCAACAAGCCTTCCTCACTAAACTTAATTATTTCTAGCTTTTAATTTAAAGTGGGAGATGTACAACTCTTCCTTTCTCTTGAACACTTAGAGGCCATTGTAGGATTATTAACTGGTCTAATTCCAATATTAGGGAATAGAATAGGGTATCTCAGGGAATAGAAGAGGGTGAAAGACAGGGTAACGGTCAGTCAGTACACACAGAACGCGCCCTCTTATATAGGCATGGTTTGTGTTACCCCAGAGCAATTTTAATAGTAATATCAAAGATCATCAATCACAGATCACCATAACAGATATAATAATAATGAAAAGTTTGAAATATTTCGAGAATTGCCCAAATGCAGTAGAGACACAAAGTGAGCAAATGCTGCTGGAAAAATGGTGCCGATAGACTTGCTTGATTCAGGGTTGCCACAAACTTTCAATTCATAAAAAACACCGTATCTGTTAAGTGCAATAAAGTGAACCAAAATAAAACAAGGTATGCCTGTATCTTCCTTCATGTGATGGTTATAAATATTAAATTATTTAATAATATAAAGTGCTTAGAACAGCATTTGCCACAGAGTAAGCACTTAATAAATATTAGCATATTATTCACTCAAATGTCACTGTTTCACAGAAGTATTATAATAGTATAGAATTAAAAATAAGTGACATCTTGCCTAGGGATGGCAAATAAGTTTTTTTTTGGGTTATGTAATGTAATGCTGCCTATGTAAAGGAGACCATTAAACAGAACCTTGAATGCCAGGCAAAGAAGTTTGAACATAATTTGAAAGTTTTTCAACAGAATAGTCCTCAATTGCAAACAGAAGGTTAATCTGCCACTGATTTTCAGGATCATTGGCAGTGAGGAAGAATCAGAAGTAAGAACTCCAGTGGTTGTCATACTGTATTTCTTTGATTCTAAGCATTTCCACATATTAGCATTTTTGATATTGAGCATGTTAGCTCTGTCTTACTGTAAAACAGCAGAAATAGGACTTAGCTCATAGGGTTATTATGAAGATTAAATGGGTTAACACGCATGTAAGGCACTTCAATCAGTGCCTGGCATATATAGTAAGCTCTAGTATAAGTGTTAGCTATTGTTATTACAATTATTGTGCAATCAATATGTATATTTAATGTAGTGGCTTTTTTTTTTTAAAGCTGAAAGTAGTAGGTTTCTTAATAGGTGACATCTTAGAATGGTAAGATTACAGACCAGGTGTGAGATAATTAGAGCCTGGAATAGGGTGGTAGTTGTGAGAACTCAGAATAGGTAAGTCTGAGAGAGATTACCAAAATTGACTTGATGACATATTGGATATAATGAATTAAGAAAAACACTCTAAGACAATCCTCAGGTTGCAAAGCTGAATGAATGGGAAATGGGCTTGGTTTAGGAAATAAATGTCACTCGATCTTTGTAAAGTACTTAGAACAATGCCTTGCACATAGAAATCATTATATGTATTAGTTATTAGTAGCAGGACTATTTAAACTTGTTATTTACTTAAATTTAATATGAAGTAATTTAATAAAAGTACCAAAATATGAATAAACCTCACACATAATTTGCTAGTAGAGAATTCATATGTTCAAGAAAAAATAAAGTATGTGCTTTAAATATTTTTCAGTATAAATCAGCGAGGAAGAGTTCAAGTGGCAATGAAAATGATGAGGTGAGAAAAGAGGATAATGTTAATAATTATTTGAAAAAAAATAATAATTATTTGAAATGTTTACATACCATATTGAGTTGGCTGAATCATAGTAAAATGCAGTCCATCTTTCACGTTCTTTGTTATTGATTTAATGCATGGTTTTTCTCTAATAATAAAAATGTTTGAGCATCACCATACAATTATTAATTTAATCATTTCATTTCCATATGTCTGATAGAACACAGTTACTAATAATTCAATTTCAGAATTTTATCATCATTCATCTTTTACCTGTAATCCATGAATTTAAGTTTATTTTTCCTATCTTTCTAAATCAGCCTGGTTGTCATTTGAGATTTTTTAGGAACTCTTTCCACAAATTCTGTGCACTATTTTAAAATTTAAAATTATATTTCTACAGGTTGTGCACTACCATAAATTTTTCTATTGAACCAGTGGAAACTGTACAGCAACCTAGCTTTATTGAAATGATATATTCTCATCACCATAAATACTTAAGTTTTATGTGGTTTTGGTTGAGGGAATTGATAGTTAATTTGATGTTGAGTACTTGGCAGGCTTCAAAAAATGCTTTTAATTTTAGGAAATAGAATTACACAGGAAAAAACAACGAATAGAGCCAGATGATTTGTCTTTCCCCAGCTCAGATGCTGATTTCTCTCCATGGCCTCTCTGGTAGTATTTACTAGGATAAATAAAGGGCAGTTATGCCAATAGCTGGTCATCTTTTCATTGTTAGTATTTATAATTAAGACTGAATGACATGTTTTGTGTGGGTGTGTTTGGTAATATTTACCTGTATGTGAACACAATCAGTTCCTATACACCTACGCCTAGCTTTCCATTGCACCAACTCCACAAGATCTTGGTTTGCTCCCTAAATATTATTGTTCCCCAGGGCTTGGTCCACTGCAGGGTCTCTAGAGTGGCTTCATCAGTTCTCAAGGCTTCAGGAAATAACACCTGCATGCCTGCTGAGGCCTCTCAGATTTGTCTCTAGTATAGACCTCTCCCATGAGCTTGAGGCCCTTGTAATCTTGTATCCATCTTTTTACCTGCTTGGAATCTCTGCTGGATATATCTTGTAGACCCACTAGGACTCAATATATTCAAAACTGAGTTTTTCATTTTTGCTTCTAAACCCACTTTTTCAGTAATGGTAAGAAATTGATCCACTGGCTTTTAATCTTGGCTGCACATTGAAATCACCTGATGAGCTTTAATGAGTACTAGTACCTGAGTCTCACCTCAAGATATTCTCATTTAATTGGCTTGTGGTATGATGTGGTGTGACCTGAGCAATGAGGTTTTTAAAGTTTACCACATGAGTTTAATATGCAGCCAAGGTTGAGAACTCCTGAGTTAGTGGAATCACCATCAACAATCCAGCTAGAGCAGGGATTGGCAAACTATGGCCCAGGGGCCAAATTTGGCCCACTGGATGTGATTATAAGTAAAGTTTTAATTGGAAAACAGCCACACACATTTACGTATGGCTGCTTCTGCATTACAATGGCGGAGTTGAGTACAGAAGTTCCCCTGCCCCGCCTGCCCCCTTTTCCTCTGGACTGCTTTCCAAGGTTTCAGTTACCCATAGTCAACTGCAGTCAGAAAATAGGTGAGTATGGTACAATAAGATATTTTGAGAGAGGGAGAGAGAAAGACCACAGTCACATAACTTTTATTACAGTATATTGTTACAATTATTCTATTTTATTATTGGTTATTGATGTTAATCTTTTATTATGCCTAATTTATAAATTAAACTTTATCATAGGTATGAATGTATAGGAAAAAACATAATACATATATATAGGGTTCGGTACTGTCTGTGGTTTCAGGCATCCACTGTAGGTCTTGGGATGTATCTACCATGGATAAGGGGGAACTACAATAGTTGCTGCAGAGATCATACGGCCCACAAAGCCTACAATGTTTACTATTTGGCCTTTTACAGAAGACATTTGGTGAATGCCTTGCTCGAGGTTCAGTTTGACTGTTCTCCCTGTCCCCTCATTTCCTGCTTCAGTATGTATTCAGTGGCCAATACCTACTGTTTGTTTGTCTATTTATTTATTTGTAGTGAAATGTTTTGCATGCATTTCCCACTTTTATTTCTACTGTTTCTGCCCTGGCATGGGCCCTCATCGTTTCTTGCCTGGACTACTGCAGTAACTTCCTTGTTCTCCCTTTCTCCAGTCCATTCTCCTCATTGCAGCCAGAATGATCATTTCAAAGAACACATATAATCAGGCCATTCTCTTGCTTAGAAACCTTCAAGCTCTCCCCATAACATAGAAGGTAAATTCTAGATCTTTCTTGATCGAGCCCTTTCTTACCACATCAGCTTCAACTCACAACTTGCCCTTCTTTCACCTTACCCTCCAGCAGTACAGAACTGCTTAAAGGTTTTCTGCACTCTTCCTTATATTTATTGCATCTTTACCTATGTTCTTGCCCTCTCATCTTGGAATGTTGTTCTTTCTTCTTCTGGTAAACACTCAGTTTTTTACTGAGTTTTTACTTTCTCAGGATACTTGCTTTTCTCTACCACCTCCATTGTCCTCCCAAGTGCCCCTTATCTGTGCCTCATAATATGCCATGGATAGCTCTGTGTTGTTCTGAGAATGTTGTATTGCTCCCATACATGAATCTGTTTCCTTCGTAGACTGAAAGATCTTTTGATGGATGATATTTTACTAAATTTCAATATTCCCTGTGTCTAGCACAGTATCTGACACATAGTAGGTAGCCAATAATCATTTGTTGAATGAATGAGTAAATGTTCTATGCGGCGTGCATATTCAAGGCTGAATGTCAAAAGTTTTGTATTAGGTTGGCAATGTAAGTCATTCAAAAATCATGAACCATTTAATGTTTTATTAAATTAAATTTTTGTAATAATCTCTAAGCTTATATTATACACATAGTTTTGCAGATACGAGTTCTTATTTGGAGTGATGGAGCTTTTGCATGCCTTCATTTACACGTCTCTGATTGTAACAGGTCATTGCTATTGTATGTAGATAGCTCTTCTCAAACTTTAAAGTGCTGTACTTAGAATCACTTGGGGGTCTTATTGAAATGAAGGTCTTGGGTAGGGCCTGAGATTCTAAATTTCTAACAAACTCCCAGAAGATGCCTGTGCTGCTGGTTCACAGAGCACACTTTGAGTGGCAAGGTGCTAGATGGTATAGTCCAGAGTCTTTCTTTAGTAGTTGATCGAACCAATTTTTATTTTCCTTTTATATGTTTAAATCATCATTTGTATTTTTAAATTTCATCTTTCATCTTTTTATTTTTATATTTTAGCAAGACAGTGATAATGCTAATATGTCACCACAATCTCCAGTATCATCTGAGGTACAAGTTCTGTTTTTATATGTTTTTATGTGCTTCTTTTAATGTTTTACGTTTTCTGTTTTTACATAGAGTTCTTCCTTGCCTCTTCTCTCAAACCTCATGTTTTTTTTTTACAACGTAATTTATTCACCCATATTTTAAAATCCTTGGTAGATTAGTTTATACAAACCTTCTGGCCTATAAAAATTATAGGAATACCATCTTTTGTATAAATATTGATCATATTGCTTATTAATTTATGATTTTCTTATTGGGAAATGTCTGTAGATCACAGAAAGGAAATTGATTTATGAAATGTATGTTTTGTGATTCATCTATATTTTAAAATAAATGATGAATTTTAAGAACAGCTTTCAAATTTTAAATATGAAATTTTAAGAACAGTTTTCGAATTTTAAATATGAAAAAAGTACTTCAGCATTGTGCAATGGCCTTTGGTTTTTCTTGTAACCAGTTAGGTCTGAAAGCAATGCAAGAGAAACTTCCTTTTTCCACGAGAAACATCCCTGCAGTGGGTTGTTCCTATCGACAGGAGGTTACACGTTTTTTTGACATCTTAGACCTTAAGAGGATAGTATGGGGAGAATGGGTATAATGAAAGTTACAGTTTGTGAAATCTTGATCAAATACTCTGGTGGTTTGAATGACCGATTCTTATAATTTAGTTAAACCTATTGCTTTACAAGAAGAAATACATTTTAAAAATTCTAAATAGTATCTCTTCTATTTCAAATTACTTTATTCTTAAGTATATTGGAATTAGTTAATAAATGATTATGCATTCATTTGGTGAATTCAGGACTTTGTCTAACTGTTTGGATGGTCCAAATTCACTGTATAACTTTGGTTATGTAGATAGCTTTTCACTATATGTAGGTGCTGTGACTTTTTTAAAAAGCCAGGATTAGATGGACTTGGATATTAGTTTTATAAACATGTTTCTAAATTATTTATATGGCAGGTAAAATCATATACATTCTTTCAGAAATAATTTAAATTAGTATATCCTAAAATTTGTCTTTGTCACACACTTTTATAAATCCTTTATTTTACTTTGTTATAATAAAATATAAACCTATAAATGACTGCTTTATGATTTTATGATCTGTGCTCACAGAGGAGGATATTCATGCCAATCTTCTCAAATAAATTATATTTCTTTTATAATAGATTTTTGCTTATATTTAGATCAGTGAAATTTTTATCTAGGAATTCATAACAATGTAACCAAAATAATGAAGACAAACTATGAGGCTTTTGGATAGATAGGGTGGTGAGTATGAATGTGTTTTAGTAGCTCAACTGATATTCAACTTGAACTGCATCTCACATGTTAATTAGCAGAAGATTCAGATAATCTACAGAATTCTGATTGCTTCTGTTTCGTGTGTGATTGGAAAATGGTAAGACCAATTAGTGTAGTGTTTTACTATTAAGAAAGTCCTTGTCTGTACATTTGAACCTAAAAGCAATCCCATGAAATAGGTATCATCATCATCATTTTACAGCTAAGATTGATAACTTTCCCAAAGACCCTAGTCAGTATATGGCAGATAAGTGATGGAAGCCTAGGCCTACCTACTTCACAGAATTGTTATACAGATTAAATAAGGTACTGCTAAGACTATATTGTTTTATCACTCTACGAAGTAGTTTCATTTAGTTATCTCAATTAATTTTCACAGTAACCTCATTTAAAATATGAAGAAACAATGACAAGGCCGGGCGCGGTGGCTCACGCCTGTAATCCTAGCACTCTGGGAGGCCCGAGACGGGCGGATCGTTCTGAGCTCAGGAGTTCGAGACCAGCCTGAGCAAGAGCGAGACCCCGTCTCTACCAAAAATAGAAAGAAATTAATTGGACAGCTAAAAATATATA
>RJWJ010030415.1:0-19926 GCA_004363605.1 Indri indri | reverse complement strand
AACTCAGAGGTTGTGGTGAGGATTGAGTGAGACAGAGCCCAGCCCAGTTGGTGTCTAGCCATGCTCAACAGCTGTTGGTATTGTTGTTGTTGTTGTTGTTGTTGTTGTTATGACTATTGTTATTAGTAGGCATTGCCAACACAGCCCGCTCCTTTTTCCTATGCCGTCCTCACTTACCAGCAGATCATGGGTGGAATGGCACCCAGACAAACGCTTTTCTAGGATTCATACTTTTTGAGGCAGTGACCAAAGGGGAACATTTCTAAGTCAGCTGAGGCCCAGGAAACAACAGCCCCAAACTCAAAATAACCTTCAAGATAAGGGGACACCTTTGGCTTCATCTGGATTGCCTTGGCTGGAGGGAGGAGCTCTTAGGGAAGGTCTTAGCCCATCCTTCCACTAAGCAGAGTTTTTCGAACTGCAGGCTGCAGCCATTAGTGGATATTGAAATCAATTTAGTGGGCTCTGACCTGCATTAAAAGAAAGAAAGAAAGAGAACTGGACTAGAATAGAAAATATCAGAGGGCATCATTTGTAGAAAGTTTAACATTATTTCAGGAAATCTGTTTTGCTCGTGTGTGTGGGGAGGGGGGGCGGTTCATGTTGTAAAATGTCTTTCTTTCTATGGTTAGTACTCAAAAAAGACTGTGAGCCTCTCGAGGTAAAGGGAGGGCTTACTAAGCCCAGCCGAGGAACAAAAGAGAAGGAAACAAATGCTTTAATGACCAAGGGAGTCAGGCCTTGGAATAGAGATTGTGAATAGAAGATGCCGGAAGGTGCTGGAATCTTTCTCACTCCACCACAGGCCCCATCCACACCTAAGGTTATTATAGTATCCTTTTCTGGCTCCTTTTAGGGATTAGCAGTTTAAAAAATAAACACCAACTCCTGGAACAATACGGGCTGTGTCCTTGTGGGCAAAGGCAGCGAGGAGAAGGGAGGGCTGTGTCCTATTGTCCCTGCGGTAGGAGCGGGACCGGGGGCGAGGGGCTCTGGAAGGCCCTGAGCTCAGTCCTGGACAAGCTGCTTTTGAGGTGCTGGTTGATGTTCAATGCCAAAAAAAAAAGAGGAAGGAGATGAAAGTGTGTGTGTCATATCTATGGCTCTGTAATGCTCAGACTCAGAAACGCCCCAAGGGCTAGAGTAGGAGGTGGCAGCATTAACAAGCAGCATTAACAAGACCAGGGCAACTGGAGCAAGAGAGCTGTCTGGGGCAGAGGAGAGGTCACTTATTTCTGCCCCGCCCCACGCACCCCCCTCCTTCTGTGGCTTCTCCTCGCCCCCAGGGTAGAGTCGGTTCTTAACCCAGCTCACAGAGCCCTTCATCCTCCTGGCCCTCGGTGTCTCTCCAGCCTCCTCGCTCCCTCCGGGGACTCTGGAGTCCACATATCCTGAATGACTTGCACTTCCCAGACCATCACGCTGCCCTCTCTTCCTTCTGGCCTCCAATGTCCTACTCAGACTTTCCTTTCCTTGGAACATGTCAGGCCTTGCCCCTTGGGCCTCATCTTACCAGTCACCTCCTACCTCCCAATATGGGGCGGTCGTCCCTCTGGGACTCCCCTGCAGGGGCATCTCCATCGTACCTGCTGTGCCTCTAAGACTGAGCCCTGGAGGCGGGACTGGGTCTAGCTGCATGCCCCCTGCCCACCCAAGCACCTGGTGACACAATGTAGATGGCTGATTGACTTTTTATTGAATGAATAAGTAGAAAAGGGTGAGCTCTCTCCTGGAGTCAAATCTGCAGGCCCTAATCAGGAATTTTCATGAGTCTGAGCCATCAGGGAGTCCTGGGAGCAGCAGGATTTGCAAGTCCGAGACAGATCTGAGTCAGAGAGGCCAAGAGAGGACATGAAGTTAGAAGCCTGTGCTGCACTGACACAGAAAGGTGGGCAGGGCCAGGACTGTGCGGCAGAACAGGTTATGGCCGTTCCTTCCACTTTTATTGCCCTGGCCATGAGCGGGCTGTGGGGCCCAGCTCCTGTCCCCAGGGCATCTTAAAGGAACTTCAGGACCTCTGACTCCAAGTTCAAAGGTGGGAAAGCACAAGGCACGTTGGGGACACGGGAAAGAGAGCAGAGTGGGCTGGGGCAGTCACCCCAGAGCCAGGTGGAGAAGGGGCAAAGAGGCAGGTGTTGGGGGGCGGGCGGGGGCGGGCCCAGGGCATAGTTTTTATCGGAGGAAACAGGAGACCACCAGAGCGGGGGGGAGGGGGCACTGCAACCACTACCTACGACAATTATAGGAAAATTTTGGTATGTTTCTCTAGGAAAAAAAACACAGCTTTCATCAGATTCTCAAAAATGTTGTGACCACAAACAGTAAACAGATACTGTGTTAAAGGCTTTTGAGCAGATTTTGGGAATATTGCTCTGGCAACAGTGTGCATGATAAAATGGAGTTTCACTAGCTTCCCCTGTGGAAAAACATGTTCCATGGCAAGATAGTGTGTAAATATTTGAGATCTGACATTTGGTTGTTTGATAAGATTGTCTGCTTCTCTGCATACAAGATAGAATTTTATTTTCTAATAGAGGTAGCCCAAACTTAGTCTGTATGCGCGCTACCTTCATAGGAAGCTAGCTGCCCAGCTGTGTGGTCCCAGCTGTCTCCAACAGGGATGGTTTTCCTTTGTTCCTTACCCCACAGTTGACTTTGACTCTGCCTTGGTCCCCCATCCTTAGGTCCTGCTTCTCATCTCATTCCAGGTTGACCTGGTGCTGAGTCATTTATTTATTCATTCAACAAATATTTTTGTGAGTGCTGACTAGGGAGGGAAACTAGTGGGACCTGGGACACCTGAGAAGGGACCTGTGACAGCAGCGGTGGAGTGGACGGCCGTCAAGGTGAGGCAGTCCTCTTGTTTCTGTGCCAAATGCCTCATAGTCCCATTGAGTTTGACTTTCCTCGAATATGCAGGTGAATCTCACTTCAGCCCTCTGTATAGTCTAAGACCAACCACTGTTAGCTTTATGTGTTTATTCCTTTTTCTTGTAGGTTCTAGGAGGTTGTGTTAGTCTATTTTGTGCTGTTATAACAGAAGACTACAGACTGGGTACATTATAATGAACAGAAATGTGTTTGGCCCATGGTTCTAGGGACTGGGACGTCTAAGAGCATGGCACTGGCGTCTGGTGAGGGCCTTCATGCTCCATCATCCCATGGCAGAAGGAAAGAGAGTGTGAGAGTGAGAGAGGAAGAGGAGGCCGAACTTGCTTTCATAGCAAACCCAAGCCTGTGATAACAACATGAATCCACTCATGAGAGCAAAGCCCTTATGACCTAATCACCCTCCAAACACTGTTGCATTGGAGATTAAGTTTCCAGCACAGGAACTTTGAGGACACATTCAAACCATGGAAGAAGTGGAAGGAAAAAGGAAGGAGCTGGCCTAAGGAGAAACTCAAAATGTGTTATTAATATAGTCAAGTTTGTTTTTGAGAATGAGGACATTAGTCTCCCTTCATCTCGGGGATGTCCCCCTGACTCATCCACCTGGACCTATCTGGAAGATGCCTGATCTTCCACTCATGCCTCTGCCAACATCTGTGCCTGGGTCTCCTGGGAAGAGGCCCCTTGATAGGACATCTCTCCCTCCCCAAAGGCAGTCCCAGTGGGGGACAGGAGGCAGGCTGCCCTTCCCTTTCTGCCCTGTCCCTTAATGCCCCACCTAACGCCATGACTGCACAAAGGGTACTTGATGCGTCAGACTTACCTACATAGAGGGAATTGTGACATCAGAGGAAAATCAATAGAATGGGTGCGAGGGGGGCTGGGGGAAAGAGATTTTAAGGAATTGGCTCATATAATTGAGGAGGTTGCAAGTCCAGAATCTGCAGGGTAGGCTGGCAGGCTGCAGACCCAGGGAAGAGTCCAAAGTCACCCTGCTGGGATCTTTGCCAGCAGAGTGACTTTGGACTCCATTCAACCAATTGGATGAGGCCCTAGCTACATTATGGAGGGCAAACTGCTTTACTCAGTCTACTGATTTAAATCTCGATCCCATCCAAAATTCCTTCACAGAAATATCTAGAATACTATTTAGCTAAATATCTTGGTACTATGGCCTAACCAAGTTGATACACACAGTTAACTATCACTAGCCTCAACTTTAGTTCTCTGCCTTCCCCATCAGGCAAAAGGGTGATATCACTGAAAAGGAGACAAAAGGTGTGAGCACAACACAACCCAGGAATTGGACGGCGTGGTCCTTCCACCCCACACGCACCCTACCCTAAGAGTGTTAACCTACCTCATTTCTTTCCCCTTGCTTCTTGCTGTAAGTTTTAAATGGATTTGATAAACCATGTTATTGAAGCACCATAATTTGACCTGTGAGTCATTCTCTTCTGCGACCCCTGGGATAGGTTACCTCGTGGCGTACTTGGAGAGTGCCATTGCGTAAGGTCATTTCCCACACTGCAGTGCCAAAGACCTGGCATCAGCTTTGCGATGACACTTCTCTGCACCTCAGGTCACTTTATACTCATTCTCAGTAGACAGTGGGGAATGGGAGCAGTGAGTATTACAACCTTCCACCCCATCACTGGGTGGATGGCTTTCACTCTCTACGTAAAACACCTTTCCATGAATATTCGTGTTTTTCAGGGACTAGAGGACTGGGAGAAACCGTGAAATTACCTTGTGTTCTGCAGCAGTGGGTTATTAGGAAGGACAGGAACACTAATCAGAGGCTCTGACAAAAAAAAAAACAAAAGCAGAAGTCCCCAAATCCATCTCCTTCCCTACCATCTCCTACAGGAGCCCCCACCTCAGGCCATCCTGGAGGCCACCTACCGCAAAGGGAGTCTTTGCTCTCCTGATGTGTCCAGGGTGTGTGCAGGACCAGGGAATGACACAGACTGGGAGTTCCATAAATACAGGAACACATTTTTTTTAAACCCCCAGCACCTACATCCTGCCCTGGCACATCATAGGTGCTCAGGAAAAGCTTGCTGCATTGAGGCTGCGCTGGAGAGAGAGCCTGCTCACTGGCCTGCGACGAGAGGAGATTCGTTTCCGGCACCCCATGTTGGAAATCTGAAAGCAGCTTTCCCTGGAAGTGCTGCATGCAAGGTGATTACGTTCTTTAGGACGGCAACACTGCACCAAAGGAGTTAAGCAAGCTTAACTGGGGCACAACTAGCATGTACAACGTTATTTTCCTATGGGAAATGCCTTATTAATGCCAACTGAAGTACTTTCAGAATCTTCCTGTCTATACATTAAGAACTGCCTGTACGCTCCATTCCCATTGCCACTCAGTCCTGAAATTCAAACAGGTCCAAATACTGGGGAGTCTATGAGAAAGGGTTTGGTTTCCACCCATTCTGTCATCTCCCTCCACCCAAGGTGCATGCAGTGATTCTGCACTCTGTCCTGCACCTTGTAGCTGAGGTGTCATAACACCCCGGGGCAGAAACTGTTCCTTGTTTTCACACCTTCTTCTCAATGTATGCTGCCAGCCCCTAGTAAATTGTGCATGCTAGAAATAAAGTGATCGCGACACTGCTTCTTATTTCCATGCACACCTCTTCTTCCTGGAAAGTGGGAGGGGTAGGTCGTGAAGGGTGGGGGATGGGGAAGAGTGTGGACAGCTGCAACGGCCCCCATGGCACACCCACCGGTTCTCAGGTAGGGTGAGCAAGACATTCATATCCTCATTAGCCTTTCACTTGAATTATTCTGCCTGACTCACTCCTCCAGTCTCACCAGTGGAGGAGGAGTTTCTGCCTTTCAGAATGAATGTTGTTAAGACTCAGTTTACTAAGAGACTAAGTGTTTTGAATGAACACGACATGTTAAATGCTTATGAACTGAAGAGGTTCCTCTAACATCAGGCAATGCAAATGTTTTTTTAAAAAAAGCATCTATTATGCAAACCTTTTAAGAGTGCCCTGGGAAACAAATTGTGCAGAATATTTTTGCAGCCCCATATATTAGAGTTAGACGAGTAGTTTTCAGCTGGGGACACTTTTGCCTCCCAGGGGGCATTTGGCAATGTTTGGAGACATTTTTGGCTTTCATGACTTGGGGAAGGGATGGAAATCAGCGATGCTGCTAAACATTCTACAATACATAGGACAGCCCCACACGACCAAGAATTACAGTGCCAAGGTCGAGAAAGCCTAAGTTAGATGGATATAGCTGGTCTATTGCCAGTATATTATCTAGGGAAACAAATCATTAGCAAACTTCATATTTGCAAAGATTAAAATATACATAAAAGCAAATAACTTTCTTCTGAATTTTATTTCCTTATCACTGGCTTACTGCACAGGTGTTCATACCATGATTTAAAAGTTTTTAACTTTTCCTTAAAGTTTGAGCTCTTACTGTTAACCATTTTTCACAAACAAATCACATTTTTATTACTCTAGGCAAGTAATTATTGAGGGAACAGAAGAAACTACAAAGTGCATTGAGATGAAGTGACGGGCTCATTTACCACTGACAGCGGCAGATTGCATTTTCTGAAAATGACTGCATCCATGCCCCCATCCTACATGCTCTTCTTAGAATATGACTTCGGCATTCCTCCCATCAAGGGTGAGGCCTCTGTTCCCTCTAGTTGAATGTGGGAGGTTTTATGACCACGGCACAAGTTACGCTATGTGGCTTCAGAGGCTAGGTCATAAAGGAATATAGCTTCCTCTTGGTTTTCTTGGAACGTAGCCACTGTACTGTGCGAAGCACAGCGGCCACATGTGTGGATGTTCTAGCCAACAGCCCCGATGCAGGGCTTGAGGGCCCAGCTGACAGCCAGCATCAACCACCAGACATGTGAGTGAGCAAGACTTTAGGTGGTTTCTGCCCTCAGCCCTTGAGTTACCCACGGTCTTTGGGTCTTTCCAACGAAGGCCCCACACTTTGTGGAGCAGAGACAAGCTGTCCCTCTGTGCCCTTTCCAAATTCCTGACCCACAGAATCTATCAGTATAACAAAATTGTCGTTTTAAGCTACGAAGTTTTGGTGTAATTGTTACGCATCAAGATATACAAGGAAGAGTAATTCTCCCTCAAAAAACACATATATGCACATATAATTTATCATACAATAAACTTCCAAATTACATCGTGGACTTTCAGGAAGGCTTATAAATGGTCCAAACCACAAATTCTAAATTTTTCAATGCCAAAGATCTTCTGCCAAGATGGTAAATAAGTGGCAAACCTACTCTTACTCTCCTATCCTGTACCTAAGACGAGCATCACTAATCATAGAACCCTCTCATAATAAACAGGAATCCAGCCTCAAAGTGCTTCTCGACAGAGCTCTCAGCAAAACACAAAACCAAAGTCGGGGCTGACACACAATTTGAAATCTCTTTGCCATCCCCAGTGTTTGTTATAGGAGTTGAGGCTGCTTTTCACTGGCTCATCCCCAGAGAGAAGGATTTAGCTATTGTTTAATCAGGTGCACACAAAAGAATGTATGGCTTTACAGTACCTGTTTGCAAAAATTCTGTTATATTAGCTTAGTAGACAAATATGGTGGGCATCCTTTTATCATGGTTTTTGAGAATTTGTCCATAAAACAACAATAGCAATCTGCTGATGCCAAAGGCCAGTTTTATTAAAAACAAATAAGCCCAAATCCCTGGTACTTCAAAAAAATGTTTAACTCCTTAAAAAAAAAAAACAAAAAAAAAAACCCAGTGGAAGAATTTCTAAAGAAACAAAAAGTTGAATATGATGAGATAGACTGATAGGTCTAACCAGTGATTGAAACTGACAACTTTACGAGATGGTTCAGAGGTGGGATCTGTGATTTCAGTTTGATGAGGCCAGCGCACAGCGAAGAGCCCATTGGTGCGTGGATTACCTCTGACGTTTGTTCAGTGCACTTCATTATAACAGGTCCAGGTAAGAGCACCAAGTGAATATGCCCTCTCTTCTTCAATT
Source organism: Indri indri (assembly GCA_004363605.1). Taxonomy (NCBI): domain Eukaryota; kingdom Metazoa; phylum Chordata; class Mammalia; order Primates; family Indriidae; genus Indri; species Indri indri. Next base: position 12,022 of record RJWJ010030415.1, on the reverse strand, counting down.
TTCTGTTTGTGAATTTGATGTCTTCACCTACAACTGACAGCTAAATTTCCTCTCTCATCTATCAGGGATTCTGCGAAGCCTAAAGTTGTTTATTTTTAAAAAGGAATGTAATAACAGTTATTTGAAGAAAATGACTGAGGTGATTGAATTCCTGGGCAGGCAGGCAGACCATGTGACCAAGGTACTTTTTAAGCCAAGATTTCAAGGATTCTGGAGATTCACAGTCATCTATCTTATTCTTTCATGGTGGCTTTTTCGAGCTTTGAATCAAGTTACTTATAGAAGAAGGGAGGGGTGGAGAGAGAAAGAAAAAGTCACAGTGACTGAAATTCTCTAACTGTCCTTTTTTTTTTTTAATTTTTTTTTTTCTAAAGCCAATCAAATTTAGCAGTGGGGGGTTGAATACCAACTTTAGTAACACTAATGTTAATAAGTCCTGATAACCCACTACCATCGGACCAGCCATGTCTTTTTGAGAACATTTTGAAATTATAATTTAACGAAGGAATAATCCTGGGAATGTTTTCGAGATAACTAAAAATTGTCTTCTGCACCTTTCTGCTTGCCTACCTATGTCCTCGTCTTAGTGTTTAGCCACTGAAGCAACCCTTTCCTTCCCCAGTCCCTTCCAGGGCTTTCCAGTCTCTGTCCCATCCTTCAAGAAAAACTACGGGACTCCTTGGCTAATCTGATAAACCAATTCAAGCTGAGGTGTTGTTTTAGTGTTTTCCTCCTAAGAACCACTTTCTCATAGGAAAAAATAATTGAGAACTATATAAATTAAATGCAAATGGATTTAATTGTTTTGTTTATTTAAGAGACTACAAAAACATTAAAAGATCCCAAACAAGTTAAAAAATGTCTATGGGCGGGGCGTGGTGGCTCATGCCTGTAATCCTAGCACTCTGGGAGGCCGAGGCGGGCGGATTGTTTGAGCTCAGGAGTTCGAGACCAGCCTGAGCAAGAGTGAGACCCCCGTCTCTACTAAAAATAGAAAGAAATTAATTGGACAACTAAAAATGTATAGAAAAAATTAGCCGGGCATGGTGGTGCATGCCTGTAGTCCCAGCTACTCGGCAGGCTGAGGCAGAAGGATCGCTTGAGCCCGGGAGTTTGACGTTGCTGTGAGCTAGACTGACGCCAAGGCACTCACTCTAGCCCAGGCAAAAGAGTGAGACTCTGTCTCAAAAAAAAAAAAAAAAATGTCTATGGACATTAAATTCTCACAACTTTGTGAGATACATATTATTGTGCCCATTTTCCTGATGTGGAAATGGAGGCTTAGGCTTGTCAAGAGATTGCTCAAGGTCCCAGAATTCAAACTCAGATCAACTTAACTGCAGAGCACATGTTCCTAACTGTCATGTCTTTTTGCCTCCTGAGAGAAGCTTTGAGAGATTGCAGAGGGTGATCTTTCCTAGGCAGCTTGAAGAAGAAGGCCATTTTACCACCCTGGTTTTTGATAGCCAGCATTAAAAATCAGAGCACATGTTTATGACTGTGGCTATTCTGGAACACCTAGCAAATGACTTGCTTTGGAAAGCTTAGGGTTTACTCATTTAAACACCACTTTTTAAATGTGCATGGAAATTTTTATTAAGTGTATTATGTAATTTCTTACCTTCTTAGGCTGGATATTCTAAACATAATTTAGCCTTCAGCCTTTCCTTATATACTCCAGGTTCACTAATGTGAACGTTAGCTACAGTTAACGAGGCTATAAGACAGCAATGCCTTCAGGGACTGTTGAAGTACATAGGGCTGTTTTTAACCTACATTTTAAGTGGTCCCAGACTACTGTGCTATTTGGGTTCTTGTGTCTGCTTTTCATAGATTTTCTGCCATGCCGTCGGCCTCTTGGTTATTGACTCTCGACACTATTAGGATCTGTCTGTAGCAGTCCTTCTTTAACGTCTTAGTTTTGCTACTTATGATCTGTGGTGGATATGAAACCCAGGTATCTAGGCATATTTTGTCTGAAAAAAGAGTGAATGCTCATAGAATGGCTGATGGAGTTCTTGTGGGAAGGAAATATGAATTTTAGTGAATGGAATTTATAGCATCTATGTTAACTTTCTGGTTTTCTGGGTCAATAGTTATTGAGATTGTCAGTTGATCAATGTACTAGCAATGTCCATTGGTACCTGCCTGCCCACAACCCCCTTTAGGGAAATTCTGCAGCTCCCACCGCCCCTGCTTCCTAGGTGGCCATGCTTTGTGCTATTTAACCATGACCTCCACGTCACCCACACTCCATGTGATAGGCTGCGTGGAGCACCTGACCCAAGGGCAACCAGACCATAGACTGGCCAGTGACCACGATAAGAAGATAAGTTGCACTTTGCCTATCCTAACTCTGGGGAATTTGAACTGGGAAACAAGGCAAGGTGGCTCGGGGTGGTATTTGAAACAGAATGTTCCCAAGTAGAATTGTGTCCCCGAGGCCATGATGTAGCACGGGCCATCTGAAGTGATGAAGAAGCAGAATCCCTAAGCAAGCCAGTGGGGAGAAACACAGGGAAGGAAATGCACAGAGAGTCAGAGAGGCTTTGCAGGCATCTACAACTAACAATAAAATTATTTACAGTTTTAAAATTAAAATTAGTTTTTTGAGAGCTGAGTTGTTAGTGTAACTTCCTATATTTTCTGGACTTTGTGCAAGCAGAAACACACAAATGATTTAACTATACAAGTAGCAGAATTTGAAACAGAGACACTTAAAGTCCGAATTATGACAAAAGACAAAGGCATGTGAAGAAAAAGATAATGCCAGTTATGCCAAAATACAGGACTAGCCTCCCCTTATAGCTTGAATAATCAATCCATCAACACAGAAGCAAAGATTAAGAATCCACATGATAAATAAAAAAAAAAAAGAATCCACATGGTAAAAATGTAAAACAATCAGAAGAAAGCCCTTAAGTCCTGCTAAGGTTCTTTTTTAATTAAGCAATTATGACTGGCATATAATCCCTGGTTACTTTTGCGTGTGTGTGTGTGTGTGTGTGTGTGTGCAGCATCATACTGGGCGAGAGGTGGGATGTGACCGTCCTACAGCAGCCTATGTGAAGAGGCACAGCTAGACAGGTGCTCCCATGGGAGCCCCACCGGGAAGACAGCATACTAGAGGCAGACAGTGACAGAAATGAGCCAAACAAGAGGCCAACACTGATTTCTCACTCATTCTTGGTGGCTCTGGAGAACGTGGCTCAAGTGACATCTTGTGACCTCCACAGAGGTGAGTGAGGCCCACTGGAGGGCCTCTGAACGATGTTCTTACACCATTAGGGGCTCTACCTAAGGTCAGAACACAGCGGACACACATCTTTCCTACATGCTACGCATAGCTCAAGACCTCTGGCCTCCAGGGATTTCTCAGCAATTGTCCTGACCTCACACATGAGGCAGTGGAGAGGCAGGTGGGGCTGCCATCCATCCAGGTGAGGGCCAAGGCAGCCAGGGTGTATTGCTGGAACAGAGAGGCGCAGGCCAGGCTGAGAGGAAGCCAGACTTGTCACTGGTAACAAAAGAGAATGGATCAAATCAGAAGGGCCAGGGAAGATGATAAACAAAAACGAGCAGCAAGACTGATGGCTAGGAGAGGTGAGAGCAACACCTCCAAGTGCTGGGTATCAGGGCCGAGTTATTCAGGTCAGTACCTGGGGAACAGAAAGGCTATGCTGGGAGGCTGCCACCTTGGCTCACCCAAAGGAGCCAAGGTGGGTCAGGCTGAAAACCGCTAACTTCCAGACACTGTGGTCTCCACCTACAGTAGGTAGTTAAGGGAGAGAGATAAAAGGGGAAGGAGGAAGAGAAGGGGACATAGGGTGGAGGATGGGCAAGAGAGAGAGAGAGAGAGATCATTTAAGAGTGCAGCTAGAGTTGACAAAATGGGGCCCAAGCGGTTAATATACTCCCTAGAAAACTTCCTTCCTCCTTATAACAAAAACAAAATCACTACCAAAATCTAAAAAAAAGATGGAGGCAATCCTCATGAAACAAACGAGGGTTTCATGAGATCAAGTCAGTAACCTTTGGTCTCGATTCTGGAAACTAAATTTGCATGGCTCCTGGTAGCTTCGCTAATTCCCCCTTGAACTCTGTGTCAACAAATCTTTTAAAACTGAGCCCTAGCAAGGCATAAATTGGAGAGGGAAGCAGTATAACCTCCCTACCTGCCTCAGTGGCTCCGAGAGTCCTACTTGCAGGAGGACTGCTAAACGCGCTGGAGTGAGCAAGGATGAGGCTGGGAAGGACACTGTCCTGGGTGGCAAGGAATGCACCCTGAAGTGAGAGAGGCCAGAGATATGTGGGCCTGCCCTGAGGCACCTGGCGTGAGCCTCAATGCTCGGCCACCTGACCCAGCAGTAGTATCCGGCCACCTGACCACGCCCTCCTTCTAGAGGCATTTCTTTCCTTGAATCCCAGAATCTCACACTTGCCTGGGTTTTCTCTACTCCCTTCATTCACAGATGCTATTTCTGAAAAGAAAAGAAAAAAAAATTATTATGGAAAATGCCAAACATTTATAAAAGAAGAGAAAGGTGATACAATGAAGGCCCATGCATTCATCACCAAGCTTCACCAACGATCAACCTGTGGCCTATCTCGTTTGTCCAAGACCCCCACCCACTTCCCTGCTCCCACAGGGATTGGAAAGTAAATCCCAGTCATCATATCAACTGGAAGAATTTCTATGTGTGTCTCTAAAGACTCCCTTTATAAAATTATAACCTCAAATCCATCAATCACACACCCCCCAAAATAACAACTCTTTAATAGCTTCAAATACCTAGTTAGTTCACATTTCCCCAATTGTCCAACAAATAGTCTTTTTTTAATGGTTTATTTGTTTGAATCAGCATCTAAATGAAGTTCGTACATTGCTATTGCTTAATATGTCTCTTAAGTGTCTTAATTTATAGATTCTCTCTCCAAGTCTTTTTCTCTTTTTCCTGCAACGTTTCCGTTGAAGAAACTAGATTGTTTGCCGTATAGAATTTCCCACATTTTGAATTTTTCTTATTACATCTCATGGTTTCCTTAACATGTCACTCCACCCCTTGTATTTCCTGTACATTGGTAATTAGATCTAGATGTTTGATCTTGTTCGGATTCTACTTTTTGGCAACACTTCATAGGAGGCATTGGAAGAAGCCAAGGTATGGGGCCAGGCGCGGTGGCTCATGCCTGTAATCCTAGCCCTCTGGGAGGCCGAGGTGGGAGGATCACTCAAGGTCAGGAGTTCGAGACCAGCCTGAGCAAGAGCGAGAACCCATCTGTACTAAAAGTAGAAAGAAATTGTCTGGACAACTGAAAATATATATAGAAAAAATTAGCCTGGCATGATGGCGCATGCCTGTAGTCCCAGCTACTCGGGAGGCTGAGGCAGGAGGATCGCTTGAGCCCAGGAGTTTGAGGTTGCTGTGAGCTAGGCTGATGCCACAGCACTCTAGCCTGGGCAACAGAGGAAGACTCTGTCTCAAAAAAAAAAAGAAACTAAGGTATGATCAAATCTTTTTATACTGTTAGAAACCATTAAATGATCATTGCCTAATGACTAATTCCATTAATTCAGTAGGGAGTTGGAATGGTGACATCATACCTCTTTCATTTACTAGCTGTAATACTTCTATGAAGGAAACTTCTCTCATCAGCTATTTGGTGACCCTGAGGTACAGTTCATATAAGAAAGTCAGCCTGCCAGGTTCACCCCAGCACTGCTCTCAGCTAGCTGTGTGACTACGGGCTAGGCATCTAATCTCTCTGAACTTGTTTTCCCATTTATACAATGGTAATGATCATATTACCTTACTCATAATTGTTTTAAGGGTTGAAGGAAATAGCACGAGTCAAGTTCCTGACATGGAAGCATTTCGTAGATGTGAACTGCTATCCTTATTTTCATTGTTAGAGCAAGGATTTCCCAACCAGCTCCCAGGGAACACACCACAAGCAAGATGTGGTTTTTATCACTTGTCATTTCCACAGGCTTATTGCGGCCATCAGTGGAGTTGTTCCCAGAAAAGAGAGCCATCCCACTGCAGCGAGCTTTTTTCTGATACTTATGACAGTAATCAACAATCTGCTCTGCAGAGAGGGCCGACAGACGACCCATGGGAGTGAGCAAGTGCCAGAGGCCTCTCAGGCCTGGCCAGTCCTGCCCCTCCCAGGGAAGAGCTCTATGAGGCAGAAAGGACCAAGCAGTGCCCTTTGCGCGGTATCTCTAGTCCACCATGTTCCTTCTTTGGAAACTCGTATTAGCTACATATTTACCCCTCCTCTTGTTTTGGCAAGTCAGTAAATTAATTTAACCCTATTGTCAGAACAGTTGGTTGCTCATTTACAACTATCAGAATTTTACAAGGCTTTGTAAAAACCACTCAGGCATAGTTGGGGCATAAAGGCATCCATCTCAAAATTGGCTCTGAGTTTGATTTCTGTATTTCTGTGCATATTAAATCTTTATATTGTCACTTAACGTTCTCTTAATGGTCTCCACTTACCAGAGGATACTGGAGTCTTTCGTAGAAGTTATAAAAATAAGAAGCTATTTGTAAGTCAATCTAGTTCTGTTGTAAAGGTAAACCTTATTTTAGTGGCTCAACACCAGAAGTTGAGTTTCTGAGGTTTTGGAAATAGTCTGTGCTCTCCAGCCTTTATTAAGAAGAGGAATGGAACAGCTAGTGTGGTCTCTAGGGAGACAGTATGCACGATGGGCACAGCCTAAGGCTTTTCTCCCCTTGAGGCCTCGGGATAAAATGCTGTACTGTTTCCTTAGCACATGCCCATGTGAAGAGCTTAGCCTGTGGGTCAGAATAAACCTATTAGCTGCTTAACCCTGAGAAAGATACTTCACCCTGTAAGCCTCAGTTTCCTTGTCTATAAAATGAGATGATAAAAGTTGTCGTTGTGAAGCCTGAATGAGGTAATATATTAATAGGTAAAGCACTGAGCGCAGTGTCCGGTAAATTTTCAGGACTTAACAATTGTTAGCTATTATCATTATTATAGTTATTATCAGATTCTGGTCCTGGCTGGCCAGGTATTCTATTACAATTTTTATTTAAGACAATATTTAGTTGGACTATCACTCAACAAAAAAAGGATCAAACTCTTGATACACGCAACAACTAGATGGATCTCAAAGGCATTATGCTGGGTGAAAAAAACCAATCTCAAAGGGCCACATCATGTATGAGTCCATTTAGATAACGGTCTTGAAATGACAAAATTATAGAGATGGAGAACAGATTAGTGGTTGCCAGGGTCACATTAGGGATGGTGGAGGGAGTAGTATGAAGGACATCTTTGTGGCGATGGAATAATTTTGTGTCTTGATTGCGCGGTGGTCACACGAATCTACACCTGTGATAAAATGGAACAGGACTATACATACATGGTACCAATGTCAATTTCCTGATTGATATTGTATTATAGTTATGTAACCATTGGGAAAAGAGTACATGGGATCTCTGTTCTATCTTTGTAATTTCCTGTGACTCTATAATTATTTCAAAATAAACATTTTAAAAAACCAGCATTTAGTGTTTACATTATGAAGCCAAAATACAGCTCACAGCTGAGCCACATAGTGTGCTATGATTACATTTCCTTTTTTGGGTGACATTTTTTTTCCCCCTAGATTCAAAAATTATCTTGTTTTATTTGCTTTGATTTGTTAATTATCTAATACCAATTCTTCCCAAACAATGTCAGAACCATAAAATCCCCCTCACTGCAGTTGAATACAGCAGGAAACTCATAAGCTCCTTTTTTTTTTTGTTTTTGTGACATCACTGCTAGAACTCTACCCTCCAGCTCCAATCTGGACTTGCTGCTCTCCAGGCTGATTCCATATCCATTTGCATAGGAAAGTATCTGGTAGTCTACATAACAAAGTCTTTAATTGTGTTTTTTACAGGGTACTGAGATTTCGGAATATGTAATTTTGTTTTGCTTAGCTGTGTTTTCTGATTTGGCTACAAGCAACTCGTATTACTTGTGTCATGCCATTACTACTGCATATTTTATCATGGCAAGAGAGGGAGGCATACAGTCCGGAAAAAAAAAAAATCAAAGATCTTACTTTTAGCTGCCTTAACATGTACATAGAACCCTGGGGTATACTGTCAGGCCTGTGCTCCTGTCCAGCTGAGACAGTCCTGTACAGGGCGGTAAGTAGGGGCTGACGGTGGCTCACCTGCGTCGTAATCTTGGCCCTCCTTTAGTGCGCAAGGGCAGGGCTCTAGTCCCGGACTCTCTGTGGGTACCCAAAGATCACCCCTCATTGATAGCCGCACCCTTCCTTCCCACTCTCTCTCATTTGCTTCCTCCAAACCCCTTAAACATTTTTAGCCTCTTTGTCTCCAACTCCCAACCGGTTACTGGCATTTTCAGCAAATTCTAAGTCCACAGCTGGACAGGGAGGGCAAAGGAAGGGAGCTTCAGATCCCGAAGCTGGAAGAAGACAGAGTAGAGGCCACTGCAGAGGTCTGGCCCCAGAATGGAGAAGTTAAAAGACAAGCAGCCCTCTCTCATTGCTAAATTTAACCTCATTCTGATTCTCTCCTCATTAGACCAAAGAGTCTCTAATCTCCTTCCCAGACTTGGATTATTTTACAAAAAGCAAACTTCTCTTAGGTACAGAAGATAGAGGGGAGGAAGTTCCACCAAATTTATATAAAAGGGGTTAAAGAAGAAATGTGCTCGGGTGGAAGGAAGGAGACCTCTCACATCTGCAGCCGGGCGAGCTCTGCAGCGCACCCCTTTCTCTCAAAATGAAGCGTGACCTGCGTGTGCCCCCCTGGGGCCGGAGGAGTGGGTGAAGCTTGCCACCCTCCTCACAGTGCCACATGCGGGGTGCTCACCTACTCCTTGCAAGGGTTCATGTGTGTGGAATCTCGGAAGCATGTGTGCGTGCAACAAAACCTGGAGAGAAGAGCTTTAGAATTCAGTATGTCAGGTGAAAATAAGCCTCGTCACCTCAGAAACTCTGAGGCAAAACCCACCCACCAAACCATACAGCATTCTCAGGGATTTTCTGTTGCAGATTTTCTGTGAGTAGATTTGCTGCCTTCTGGTAAAACAAAAACATGTTCAACAGGCCCCAAATTCCCCTGGCGGGACTTGTTTTACATTCAAAAGCAAAGCCATTAACACAATTTCAGGTAAATCTCACATTCTCTATCTTCTGTAGTCTCTCAAGGTTCCCGAGTATATTAAAACACTTCCTAAGAACATTATAAGAAAAATGATCTTCTAAAGCACAGTTCACCATATAATAGGATTTTTTTTTCTATGCGTGTCCCATAGTTCCTCTTAACAAAATGTCAGGATTCAAGTACAGAAGTCCCTGGGAATCCCTTGGCATATTAAAGTATTTTGAATTTGCTAATTTGATTTAAGAAATAGCCCGGGTAACCTATGTAGAAGACATATCAAACCTGCACTTAATATGTGGCATAGTTCCTTAAGTGCATAAAAGACCTTGGAAATGCTTGATTTAATCAAGATTATTCACCTTGGCAAGACACCGCTGTGCAGATAGTCACTGCACAAATGAAAGCAAATCTAGGTATTTGCATAAGGCAAGAAATGTTGTGGTTTTATTGTGGAGGCAGAACAAGGGCTGGGTACAATCCCCAAATCGAATTATGAGAAGTAGAGACAGAGTGCAAATCTTTCCATCATAAATTGAAAGTTTATAACAATCTCTATATTAGAATCTTTTCTCACCCGCCCTCTCTTCCTTTGTCTCTCTCTCTTTCTCTCTCTCTCTGTGGCATTTAGCCACTTGCATAGACAAATTGTTAATGAAATAAATGGTTCTGCTGAAACATTGAGGGTTTTTATTAAAAATCCCAGGAAGTCAGAGCCTAATAGGCAAACGCATGAATAACAGGCAAGAAATGAACTATTCATTATTTCTTTAATTTTATTTTTGTGCCAAAAGTTATTTCTGTAATGATGGAACGATGTTGCCAAATTAAGAGACTTTAGGCCTCCTTACGTTAGCCAATATCTTTGAAGACAACACAGAATTTATTTTCTCTCTCTTCCCTCCTCTGCCTTCTCTTGCTCTATGCTTAGGAGCCTCTTGGAGGCTCCAGGGAAGTGTCAATCTCTGCTCCTTTTCTGAGCTTTAACAAAACGGTGATTCTGGTCTTCATCCCACACCCCCACCGCACGCCCGGCTTTGCTTTCTCTCTTTTTTTTTTTTTTTTGCTTTCTTTTTTTGAGACAGGGCCTCCATGTGATGCCCAGGCTGGAGTGCAGTGGTGTCACCATAGCTCACTGCAGCCTAGAATTCCTGGGCTCAAGGGATCCTTCTGCCTCAGCCTCCGAGCAGCCGGGACCACTGGCGGGTGCCACCACACCTGGCCTATTTTATTTTTTAAAATGTTTTTTTCTGTAAGGATATACAAAGCAACTGTAAGTTGGGATTGTCTCTGTGGAGGTAGAAATAGCAAGAGGAAACTTTTAACTCCATCCTGCAGCACTATTAAAATTTTGCTTTACTATAATAATATGTTACTTTTATAATTTAAATTTTTTTCTGATTACAAGTAGTATATGTTTATTGTAGATAATTTGAAAAACAGAGGGCAAAAAAGGGAAAACTCAAAAGTCATTCCTGCACCATCTTTAGGCATCTATATGCAGTTTGAAATATTTATAATATTTTTAATGACTGCATATTAACTGTTGCATATAGATGTGCTTCGATTTATTTAACTTCATCTTATAGGTACATTTTTGCCTGTATTATTTATTTCCCTAAGATAAAATACTAAATACGGCTGCGTTGGACCTAAGAATATGAGCAATTTAAAGACCTTGCAGGTACTTGTACACATTGAAAGGTGTCCGTCCCATGTCCTATCGGAGGGTTATGGGGGTGCACCCTTCCCTCCCCCTGTGAACCTGCCATCTCCCTTGATGTTCCCCTTTCTCTTAGATCATCTCTCCTTGGAATGCGGCCCCCGATTCTGTTTGATTTTACTTCTGTTTGGCTGCTGCTTCCTACACAGCTCCTCTGGACCTCAGACAATCAACTTCTTGCTCTGAGCTCACCTAACGAGGATCACAATGTACTCCTGAAACACTCTTCAGGGCTCCTTTCCAATAATGTTTTGCATTTAGCCTGAATTTCCATTTTGGCTCTTTTGTATAAGAACCTTCATTGGGGTGCTGCTGGCCCTCTGTTTTTCAGCCCTCTTACATCTGCAGCTTAGGCTGTGATATTTTCTATTGTTTATGTACTTGTTGGTGGAATGAAGATTTGTGCCTTGGTCTTTTTAGTCTGTATCTCAGAATCTCTTAGGCAATTGCATGACTAAGTCTGCCTGCGATTTTGTTGGCCTACTCTAGTAAAAAGGGAGCTTGACAAGTTCAAAAGCTAGACAAGTTCTGTGTAATTTTTACAGGGTAAAATGCTCTTGTTTTTCAAGCTGTTAAATTTTTCACTGTATAAATTTATTAGCTTGAGTTTATTTGGGGTCAAGGGAGAGGTCCTTGGGCAGTACACAGTCCAATTTGGGCTCACCCTCTCCTAGTTCGGACAGCACGAGGAATCTCTGAGGACATTCTAGCATGGTGCTGAACTCTGACCCTAGAGAAGGGTCCAGACGTTTTCCAGAGGGGCCGGGCCCCTTTCCTCTTGATTCCTTTTATGCTTCCAGCAAAGAAGCACCACCGATACTGCACCAAGGGCCTGAACACAGCACTAATTTTAGTTCTTAATGATAACATCACAAAAGCCAAAGTATGGGATTAGACTCCATGAAATTCACTCTATACCTTTTTCTTGCTGTATCTTTTTGAGTGTTTCTGTCATTTCTATTTTCTTCCTCTGGCTATTTTTGGATGTCAGCTCGTCCATTTTCTGTTGTTCACACTGTATATCTCCTTCATTCTCCTTTTCATTTTCTTCTTTCTTTAGTTTTTCTGCCTTTCTTTTCCTTCTCCTTTAACAAGGCTATGATACAGAAGTCTTCTACCATTTACATTTTTCTTCTGT
>RJWJ010030414.1:0-19928 GCA_004363605.1 Indri indri | reverse complement strand
TTCTTATAACCAAAATAAGTGTCTATAGCCAGAAAACAGGGACGAGATATCCACGACAATAATCACAACTAATTTTATGGAGCTTTTTGCTGATAAAATATTAACTTTCCCTTGTCCACAACAGAAAAATCCACATTCACACATTAAACTCACTTAAACATTAAACTCTTGTTAAAACAGCAAAAGTCAGTATTTCGAAAGAACACTTTTAACTTTTTTTACTGTAGAACTTGGTTCATATCACAGTCACAGCACCAAAGAAACAAACAAATAAATAGTAATCCAAATATATTCCTAGCACCTTCACGCTCTCTAAACTGATCTAACTCGATCAAACCTCAGTTCCTCTGCATGAAATTAAATTAAAACTTCACAAATAGAAATAAATTGGGTTTAGTTATAACACACACATACACATCATGAGCATAGGTAATAGTTGTATACATTACACAGAAGGGAAGGTCCCGATGAAATTAAGGAATTAATCTATACCATTCAACCTAGACTCTACTACTTGCTTTGGCTGAAGTTAAGATAACTTGGCGTTTTAGCAATTAGGCAAGTGAAAGCTGCTTTTAACATTTTGTCATTGATTCTTTTCACTTTTAAGACTTTAAAATCTGCTACTAGAATATTTTAAATCACAGAAGTTATTTCTAAACCACTAGATGTAAAACGTCAAATTTTCACAGTAAACTTGATGATGTTTAAACTTGATGCTTCCCTATTTTGGAATATAGAGTTCAGAAAATCAGTAAAAACTTTCTAAGTCATTTGTTTATGTTCACACATGCAGCATGCTTTTCGCATTTTTATTCATGCAAAGGAACAAGAAAAAACTTGACCTTCATCAGCATAGGTTTTAGATTCTATGCTCAGAAGTTTAGATGTTAAAATGTCCCCTCAAAATTTTTTTTCCCAAAAAGCTTTTAAAAGGTAAAAACCTTCAAAGTTTGGAGTCATTACACCACAAAATCAACAGTATGCTTCATTATACCAAGTTAAAAGTACACTGGCTTTCGAAAACCAAATATTCAAAACTTATAATCGCTTTTAAACTCATTTTTCTTGTTTTAACAGTTTGCCCTGTTTTTCCTATTTCCCGATGACACATTACTCTGTATAATTATTTTAATTTAATGAGTAATATTCCCCTTGTATTCCAAAATATGGATATGAAAGTTTCTATTTACAGATTTTATCTTTCTGAAATACACCATGATTTGCCATACTGGCTCACACACAAATATAGAATTGTACACAACAGTGGCTAGTGGCCACTTATTTTTCATATCACAAAATTTAATTTCCAAATTAAATTATTAATTTCCAAATTATTTCTAGAGAATTGTGTACTTCAAAGGCATTACTTTTGATTCCTTTGACCAAAATTCTCTTAAAATCCAATAAATTCCATTCATGAATTGCTCATTTGAATTGAGGTCCTAAGTCTCCTCCCTCCAGACCTCCTCCCTTCTCTAGGTCAGGGTCACACAACTGTTAAAACATATGATGACCTTGTGACTTACTTAGAAGCTAAAGTAAAGCTCTGAAAATAAGTTCACACCTTTGCTTTTCAATCATCATTAAATACGAACAACTGGAAACTACCTGGGTTATCCTGGGCACCCTAGCACTTGGGTGCTAGGACAAATGTCAACTGACTTTGTTTGAAGCAGTGGTTTCCAAATCCCCTGGGGCCTTGGCAAGATGGAGTTAGAACAAGCTGAGAGCCTGGCCTGGTTCTTAGCTCTCCAGCCCTTTCTTTAGCCAGAGCAGCCTGAGAGTTCTATTTTATCTTATTTCTTTATGCTGACTTTGTTTTTAAAAGATATTCTCCTGCTTGCTTGCTTTCCTTCTTTCTTTTTCTTTCTCTTTCTTTCCTTCTCTCTCTCTCTCTTTTTCCAAGACTTACTATGGTGTATATAATATCACGGGCATAACCCTCCCCTTCTCCTTCTGAACAATGCAGTCCTAAAGCCATGAAGCAGGCCACGGCAAGGTGGGCGTCCATGCAGAGAAGCAGCCTGGTGTGAGGGGCAGAGCCAGAGCTAGCTGAGGAGCACAGCAACAGGGGGTGGGCAGGGGTGTGGCAGGATCAGGAAGCTGGGGTAGCCTAGTGCAGGGAGTCAGAGGCCAAAGAGGGTGAGGTGCCCACATGGGGAAGCAGCCTAGCACATGTCCAAGCCTGAGCAGAAGGAAGAGGGAGGGCACCCTCCCACATGTGCAAGTTGGTGCATAATTCTAGATCCCCGGCAAAGGATCACTGTGAGGGCACCCACACAGGGGAAGTCTCAGGACCTGGCATCAAAGCTCCGGCAGGGTGAGGACACTCGGGTGTGGGGGTGACACTGTGAGGGGATCAGAGACCAAGCAGGTCAAGTGTGCTCGTGTGCGGGTAGCCCAGAGTGGAGTGTCAGAGCCAGGCAGGGAGGAGAGCACCCAACACAGAGGGGTCCAGTGTGGAGCACTGGAGTCCAAGTGAGATGCAGAGGGTGTCCACCTGTGGGGACTGCCCAGGATGCAGTATCAGAGACCAAGCAGGTGGGAAGGATGTCCACACGGGGAAGGCCAGCAGGAGTGTTGGAGCCCAAGCGGGATAAAGGGGACATGCTTGATAGGAGCAGCCTGGGATGAAGTGTCAGAGCCTGAGTGGAGTAAGGAGGGTATCTATGTGGGAGAGGGGCGGCAGTGGTGATAAGAGATTGGTTGTATGCAGGGAGATTGATCAAATAGTTTAAATAATATTAAAGCTAGTGAGACCCAGTCCTCACTGTTAGAGAAGGGAGGAACCCTATAGAGTGGCTAGAATTGGAGGCGTCAGTATGAAGTCATGGATTTCAATATGTAGACATAGATGTAGACATGTAGATATAAATGTGTGTATGGATGTATGTACATGTGTATGTTCTCTAGATTTGTCCCCTGAAAGGGCCTGGGGGTGGTACTTTCCCCAAGGCGATGAGCATACCTGGTGCTCAGATCTTGACTTCTAAGTGCCACTCTCCACTAAAGGAAACCAGGGCTCCCTGGAGAAATGGCCAATTCCGGGGTTGGGGTAGAGGAAGTACAAAATGAGCCTGGAACATCTTGTAGCAAAAAAGTAAAGACGAGCTCAACTAATGAAGGAGATTTTTCAATAGGCCACAGAAGCCAGCTTGCCACTGGCCAAATTAGAGACCATTTTGAGCACTGAAATAATGACAATAACCAGTAATAAAGTACAGTCCCTGGGCCAGCAGCATCAGTATCACCTGGAAACTTGCTAGAAATGCACGTTCTCGGGTCTCATTCCACACCCACAAAATCAGGAACTCTGGAGACGAGACCCAGCAGTCTATGTTTCAACAAGCCCTCCAAGGGATTCCGTCGCACACTGAAGTTTGAGAACACTGAATTAGGAAACATGAGTCCACATTAATATTAAAAGGTAAATTAACAAATTGAAAATTTGATGAGGAATACAATATTTACATAGTCTCAAAAGTACCACCTCCCAAAATACTATAAAGAGAAAATGAGTAACTTTACAATGAAGTCTGGGATACACCACCATAATCAAGCAATCGAAATGAACATAAGTAATGAAACAAATTGAAATTGAGTACCACCCGATGTGATGAGAACACATCACAACTTCTGTCATATTCCTGCTACACAGATGCATAATCTGAATAATGAAGAAACATCAGACAAACCCCAGTCAAAGGTCATTCTACAAAATTACTGGTGCGTTATCTTTAAAAATTTCAAGGTCATGAAAATAAGGGAAAGAATGAATTGCTGTTCCAAATCATTCTTTCCAACAGTAGCAGACACATTAAAGTGCTCAATAAATATTTATTGAGTGAAAATGTTTCCTTAAGTAGCCCTGGAATTTTGGTCTCTCCAAGTCATTATAATATTCCTATAGGAAAGCATGATCTATCTAAAAAAAATCTAAACTTCCGATTTTACCCTATTACCTTTGTTGTTGTTTAAGTTAGAACAGCTTATCATGAGTCATTTTTTCAATTTACTTTTTTAACTTGACAAAAATTTTATATATTTATAGTGTATCATGTATTTATGTTCTGAAATATGTACACATTATTGAATGGCTAAACTGAGCTAATTAACATGTATTACCTTATGTATTTATCTTTTGTGGTGAAAACACAAAATCTATTCTCAGTGATTTTCAACAATACAATAAATTGTTATTAACTATAGTCACCATGTTGTACAGTACATTTCTCTAACTTATTCCTCCTATCTACCTGAAATTTTGTATCCTTTGACCAGGATCTCCCCAATGCCCTCCCCACCCAATTCCCTGGTAACCACCATTCTACTCCTGCTTCTGTGAGCTCAGCATTTTTAGATTCCACAATTAAGTAAGATCATGATGTAGCTGTCTTTCTGCACCTGGTTTATTTCACTTAACATAATGTCCTCCTCCATGTTGTCACAAATGACAAGATTTCCTTGTTTTTTAAGGTTGAATAGTATTGCACTATGTATACTATACCACATTTTATTTACCCATTTATTTGCTGCTACACACTTAGGTTGATCCCATACCTTGGTTATTGCGGATAATGCTACAATAAACATGGGAGTGCAGATGTCTCTTTGATGTACCAATTTCATTTCCTTTAGCTATATATTACTACTCAGTAGTGGAATTGCTAGATGAATTTGTAGTTCCATTTTTAATTTTTTGAGGAAATGCTATAGTATATTCCATAATGGCTGTGGTAATTTACATTCCTATCAATAGGGTGCAAGGGTCCCCTTTTCTCCGCATACTGACCACCACTTATGTTTCATCTTTCTGACAATAGTCATTCTACCAGGTGTGAGGTGGTATTTCATTGTGGTTTTATTAATAATGTGTATTTCCCTGATGATTAGTGATGTTGAGCATTTTTTCATGTGAGGGGACTTCAAAAAGTTCATGGAAAAATGGAATTAAAAGATAAAAATAAAAAAATAAACTTTATTTCTCAGCATAAGCTCCATCAAGTTCAAGACACTTTTGTAAGTGATGATATCAGCCATTTAGTCCATCCCTAAAGAACTTAGGGTCCTAAGAATTTAACCATGTCAATACACAGTCTTTTTTACATTATTAATTGAAGAAAAATGGGTGTGCTTTACAATTTTTTTTTTTTTTTTGAGACAGAGTCTCACTCTTTTGCCTGGGCTAGAGTGCCATGGCATCAGCCTCGCTCACGGCAACCTCAAACTCCTGGGCTCAAGCAATCCTTCTGCCTCAGCCTCCCAAGTAGCTGGGACTACAGGCATGTGCCACCATACCTGGCTAATTTTTTGTATATATTTTTAGTTGTTCGGCCAATTTCTTTCTATTTTTAGTAGAGACAGGGTCTCACTCTTGCTCAGGCTGGTCTCGAACTCCTGACCTCAAATGATCCACCCGCCTCAGCCTCCCAGAGTGCCAGCATTACAGGCGTGAGCCACCGGTCCTGGCCAAGTTTTTTTACCTTATTTCCTATGGTCTTATCTGATACACATTTTTTTAAAATTAGGAAACAAAAAGAAGTCAAAAGGAGCCACATCAGGATAGTAAGGTGGATGGCTAATGATTTCCCACTGAAACTCTCACAAAACTGCCCTTGTTTGATGAAAGGAATGAGCAGCATTGTCATGGTGGAGGACACTCTGGTGAATCTTTCCCAGGCATATTTCTGCTAAAGCTTTGGCTAACTTTCTCAAAACACTCTCATAATAAGCAGATGTTATTGTTCTTTGGCCCTCTAGAAAGTCAACAAGCAAAATGCCTTCAGCAGTCCCCAAAAAACTGTTGCCATGACCTTTGCTCTTGACTGGTCTACTTGTGTTTTGACCAGACAACTTCCACCTCTTGGTAGCCATTGCCTTGATTGTGCTTGATCTTTAGGATTGTACTTGTAAAGTCATGTTTCATCTCCTATTACAATTCTTCAAAGAAACATTTCAAATCTTTATCCCACTTGTTTAAAATTTAAAAGCTCTGTTCTTGTCTGCAACTGATCTGGGCACAACAATTTTGGCATCCATTGAGTGGAAAGTTCACCCGACTTTTTCAGTCATAATTGTGTAAGCTGAACCAGTTGAGATGTCCATGGGGTTGGCTATTTTTTCTGCTGATAATCATCACTCCTCTTTAATTAGGGCATAAAAAAGGCTAATTTTTCCCTCTCAAATTGATATGGATAGTCTGCTGCTGTGGGCTTCATCTTCCACATCATTTCAACCCTTCTTAAAACAAGTTGCCGATTTGTAAACTGCTGATATCTTTGGGGCATTGTCCCCATAAACTTTTCATGAAGCATCAATGATTAACCATTCTTCTACCCAAGCTTCACCATAAATTTGATGTCTGTTCTTATTTCAGTTGTAGCAGAATTCATGCCTTATCCTTCTTAGTGCCTCATACTAGAGCCTGTTCACACGTTATAACAAGTTAGCATGAGTTTATTTTGAAGCAAAAAAAAATTTGAAATCCACACATACTTTTTTCATCATAAGCATTTTCCATGAACTTTTTAAAGATCCCTTGTGCCTGTTGACCATATTTTATGTCTCCTTTTGAGAAATGTCAATTCGGGTTGAGTCATTCTTTCTGACAGCATTTGGACAGCAAAGCCAAATTATATTAAGGCAGCTCCCAGTAACCATAAGCCATGTCTTCAGCATTTGGAAGAATGTTTCTGTTTTCTCAGCCTACATACAGTAAATCCGAAAGTATAGTTTTACACTACTAAAAGAAAAGGCCGATGCAAACATATTGCTGTTTTACTTGACTAGAAATTTGCTAACAAATTATCTAATTCATTAGGAAGTAGTTCTCAACTCTTAATTATGGAGGCAACATTAAGGATAAGCCCTGTGTATCAATAGCAGAGAGTCCTCATCAGACTCAGAGTTAGAAGAAAACATAGAAGTAAATCTTCATGATCTTAGGTTAGGCAATGGTTTCTTAGATATGACACCAAAAGCACAAGCAACAAAAGAAGAAATAAACTGGACTTCATCAAAATTAAACTTTCTTGCTTCAAACAATTCCATCCAGAAAGTGAAAAGACAAAATGCAGAATGGGACAAAGTATTTACAAATCATGTGTCTGATAAGGGCCTCATAACTACAATATATAAAGAACTCTTACCACTCAATAATAAAAAGACAACCTAATTTTAAAATGGGCAAAGGATCTGAACAGTGACATTTCTCCAAAGAAGGTATACAATGGCCAACAGGCACATGAATAGATCCTCAACATCATTAGCCACTACAAAAACACAAATCAAAGCCACAAGATACTTCGAACACACCAGGATGGGCTATAATCAAAAAAGACTGTAAGTGTTGGGGAAGATGTGGAGAAATTGGAACGCTCCTTCATTGCTGGTGGGAAAGTAAATGGTACAGTCACTTTGGAAAACAGCTTGGCAGTTCCTCAGATGAAACATAGAGTTAACTTTTAACTCAGCAATTCCACTCCTAGGTATACACCCAAGAGAAATTCAAACCTATGTGCACACAAAAAATTTGTGCCCTATGTCCATAGCAGCATTATTTGTAAGTCAAAAAGTGGAAACAACCCAGATGTCAACTGATGAATAAATAAAAATGTGGACATCCATACAATAGAATGTTATTTGGCAATAAAAAAGAATATGTACTCATGTGTGCTACAAGATGGATGAACCTTGAAAACATACTAAGTGAAAGCAGTCACCAAAGACCACGTAACATATGACTTCATTTGTGAAATATTCAGAAAAGGCAAATCTATAGAGACACAAAGGAGTTGCCTAGGGCCAGGGGATCAAGGAGTCAAAGGGAAGTGACTGCTAACGGGGGCTGAGGTTTTTTGGGGGCTAATAACATTGTTCGGGAAACAGATAGTGGCAATGGTTTTAGTGAATTGAACACTTTTTTTTTGACATTTATTTATTTTTACCTTATAAACAAATGTATTTCTCACTTTTATTTCTTGGACTGAATAGATCAAGGCGCTAGATCTCACGTCTGGTGAAGGTCCATTTCCTGGTTAATGGTTGGTGCCTTCTAACTGTGTCTTCACATGGTAGAAGGGCAGGACTTTTATTTAATCTCAAAATGATTCAGGAACTACAACTGGAAGGATTTCATAGGTACAAATTAAAACACTGCAGACTAAATACATGCAAATATGGCAATGCATATACAATTATGGACTCCAGGAAGAAGGTATATGGGTATTCATTCCATTTACCTTTTAACTTTTATACGTTGGAAAATCTTTGGAACAAATAAATGCATTATGTAGCATTATCTAGAAAAACAGAAAATATGCCGTAATGGTCAGTGATTCTATCAAGATGATAGATTTATAGATGATTCTATTTTCTTCTTTATACTCAGATGTATTTTCTACAATGGACGCATATTATTTTTTTTTCAGCATATTATGGGGGTACAGATGTCTAGGTTACGTATGTTGCCCTTGCCCCGCCCCCCAAGTCCGAGCTTCAAGCATGTCCATCCCCCGATGGTGCACATCGCACTCTGTGTATGCATATACCTGTCCCCACCTCCCCCCTCCCCGCTGCCTGACATCCAATAAATGTTATTCTTATGTGTTGATCAGTTAATACCAATTTGATGGTGAGTACATGTGGTGCTTGTTTTTCCATTCTTGGGATACTTCACTTAGTAGAATGGGTTCCAGCTCTGTCCAGGAGAATACAAGAGGTGTTATATCACCATTGTTTCTTAAAGCTGAATAGTACTCCATGGTATACATATACCACAGTTTATTAATCCACTCATGTATTGATGGGCACTTGGGTTGTTTCCACATCTTTGCAATTGTGAAATGTGCTGCTATAAACATTCGGGTGCAGTTGTCTTTTTCATAGAGTGTCTTTTGTTCTTTCGGGTAGATGCCCAGTAATGGGATTGCTGAATCGAATGGTACTTCTACTTGTATCTCTTTAACGTATCTCCATATTGCTTTCCACAGAGGTTGCACTAGTTTGCAGTCCCACTAGCAGTGTATGAATGTTCCTATCTCTGCATCCATGCCAACATTTATTGTTTTGGGACTTTTTGATAAAGGCCAGTCTCACTGGAGATAAGTGACATCTCATTGCGGTTTTGATTTGCATTTCCCTGATGATTAGGGATGTTGAGCATTTTTCCATGTTTTTTGGCCATTATTCTGTCTTCTTTTGAAAAGTTTCTGTTCATGTCCTTTGCCCACTTTTTGATAAGGTTGTTTGATTTTTTTCTTGTTGATTTTCCTGAGTTCTAAGTAGATTCTAGTTATCAGCCCTTTATCGGATTTGTAGCATGCAAAAATTTTCTCCCATTCTGTAGGTTGTCTGTTTGCTCTTGCGAGTTTCTTTGGCTGTGCAGAAGCTTTTTAATTTGATCAGGTCCCATTTATTTATTTTGGTTGTTGCTGTGATTGCCTTTGGGGTCTTCTTCATAAATTCTTTGCGTAGGCCAATGTCTAGAAGAGTATTTCCAACATTTTCCTCTAGAATTCTAATAGTTTCACTTCTTAGGTTTAAGTCTGTTACCCAGTGAGAGTTGATTTTTGTGAGAGGTGAAAGGTTTTCCCAGCACCATTTATTAAGGATTCTTTTCCCTAGTGTATGTTTTTGTCTGCTTTGTGTATGTTTTTGTCTGCTTTGTCAAAGATTAGATGAACACTTTAAATGGGCAAATTATATGGCATGTGACTTATATCTCAATAAAGCTATTAAAGAATAGTAAAGCATATGTTTTCTCTAAACAAACTGACAGGAGCACACAGACACAGAATCTAATTAAAGTAGTACTACTCCTGCATATTTTGCTGAGAAACTGTTAGATAATACTATCAAAGCTTTACAGCAATCATTTTAAATAACGTGAATCATTAAATGTAACATTTGTTTGGATGATGAGGACAAGATAGTATTAGCAATATTATCAATCAACCTCCTCTACCTTTCTGTTATTGGTAAATTAAAATGATAGTTCTTGCTATGGTTTGAATGTGTCCCCCAAAAGTTCATGTGTTGGACAGTGTTGGAAGGTGAGCCCCAATAGGAGGTGATGGGCCATAACAGCAGAGCCCTCATGAATGGATTACTGTCATTATCGCTGGAGCAGGTTAGTTATTACAAGAGTGTGTTGTTATAAAGCAAATTCAAACCTTGATGCTCTGTCTCATATGCTCACTTTTTCTTCTCCCATGTTATGACGTATTAAGAAGGCCCTCAAAAGCATGCTGGCGTCATGTTCTTGGACATCTCAGCCTCCAGAACTCTGAGAAATAAATTTTTCTTTATAAATTACCCAGTCTCTGGTATTCTTTCATAGCAGCAGAAAACAAACTAAGACAGTTATTAAGCCAAGCAATTCTACTGTTAACAATTCTGAGTTTGCCAACTACTACATTTAGAGTGGATACATACAAAGAGAAATATTGTTAAGTTATATGGTTAAAACTTTGCTTTCAGGTCAGGTGCAGTGGCTCATACCTGTAATCCTAGCACTCTGGTAGGCCGAGGCAGGAGGATCGCTTGAGGTCAGGAGTTCAAGACCAGCCTGAGCAAGACCAATAACCCACCTCTATAAAACCAGAAAACTTAGCCAGGTGTGGTGGTGCGCACCTGTAGTCCCAGCTATTCAAGAGGCTAAGGCAGGAGGATTGCTTGAGCCCAGGAGGTTGAGGCTGCAGTGAGCTATGATCACGCCACTGCACTCTAGCCAGAGCAACAGTGCAAGACACTGTTTCAAAAAAAAAAAAAAAAACCTTTGCTTTCTCGTGCTGAAATCATATATGAAGTATATGATTGTAAAAAATTCAATTACTATAGATGTCAAGTACAAAGTAATTTTTAAGATATTTATTTTGATTTGATATTTAAGAGAAAGTCATTGATAATAACCCTCACAGAATTACCTTTATAAAGTCTGAAGCACCCAAAACTGATAGTATAGAGCCTGACGTAACAGATGCATAATAAATGTTAAAATAATTTAGCCTTTAAAGAAAGACTTTTAAAAAACTACCAATAAACACAATTTCATGAATTTTCATCCCATACTTCACTATTAAATTTTATTTACCTTGTAAAATGTATAGCAATCTAATACGTGTGGATATGTAGATAAATAATTGTTACTACACTGCTTTAAGCTACATGTATATGAAAACAAAATTAGCACATGTGAAAGGAGGTTTCAGATCAAGTACTGGGACCACCCAAGAATAATAAAGGATACAATTTAATACAACCTATTTATAAGAATTTTGGAATCAAGGTGTTAAGGATAGAAAAGGTGACTTTATATTAACTATGGCCATTTTATGCACTTGCCCCAAAAGCATGAATTTCCATATTAAGGCATATTCAATTTAATATTTTTCCTTTACATCTACAGAATTTTTCTTGCTTTACACCAATAGTTACCAATTTGGTTCACGTACTGGGTAGTACAAGTAAATTTCATTCGAGAGGAATGATATGAAAAATCAGCACCAAAATCATTTCAGGTTTATATAACCAAGATTTACATGAACTTTAAAAATTACAGAAAAAAATTGTGGAAGAAAACACTTCTTAGGTTCTACTTGCATATAAACACCGTGAAAAGGAGGGAATTTATGTTCACAGCTCTGCCCTAGTGCCTAGAACAATGCTTGGCACATAGTAGGCACTCACAGCTGTGGAATGAGGCAAAATATGCATAATATCTTTATTACCTCAGCAAAGGCAGGAAAATCTTCAAATCACAATATACAGAGAACAGAAGTCAAGTTGTAAAATATTTTTTATTGTAAAAACAGTCAATAGAAGTTGACATAGAGGTTGACAATGCATATTTTATCTCAGAACATTTCCCCTTGGTTCCTGAATTTGCCAGCTTCCTATATACCAGCAAGTCTTCATTAGCATTTCTCAGGTTTCATGGTCCTTTTCAGATATGTTGATTGATTATATGTGTATATTGCTTAGAAACAAAAGCCCGCCTGGTACTGAAAAAACAAACAAAAAACAAAACAAAACAATAAAACTCCTAGTTCTGTTGTGCTTTTGTTTCACATTTCCTACAGGGAGATCTGTATATCTCAGATGCTTTCCAAAACTTAACAGGAAAATAAAATTAGTGCTTTAACCAAACAGTAAGATAACAAAGAAACCTCTGTCACAAGTTACTGAATCAAACCTCTCATGACATTTGCAGTATATTCAAATTTAAATATATTTTTCAATTTAGAATTTAAAATGGGGGGGAGCAAAAAAAATACAATTTAAAACAAACTTCAGACTGCTGATTTTCCATATTTCAAAGACTAGTTATTTTTAGCATAGAAATGGAGAGAGAGTAGTGCAAAATGCATCAAGTTTTATATGATAAATATACTTTGAACCCAATGGCCGCCTCAAAAGCAAAGAATGAAAAATTACCACTTCTCAAAACAAATCTAGACTGACTTAAATTTCACAATTTAGAAATATCAATTGCTACCCTATTTCCATAGATTGCAAAATTATTTCAGAAACAGATTACACACACAACTGTTTTACAAAAATAGAAATATTGTTTGGGACTTTACAAAACTTTATAAAATATAATAACACTATATTTGTAAATTCAAGATAGTTTCACACTGAAATAATCAGATATGAAATCTAGTCAAACTTTGACTTACATATTCTTTCTTCCAAATCTTCAAACCTAAGTAAATCTGTGCTCTATCATGTGATTTTTTTTAAGAGATTGTTTATTTTCAAGGGTTTTATAGGACGATTTTCATTCTAGAAATGTTAAAGCAGATGAATTTATATCTAAAAATAAGTCTTACTAAAAGTAGAAGCTAATGCAAAATGACAATTCTATATTATTGATAAATTTCAAACCAAATTCCTAAGAATGACAACCGATTATTAATTTAAAATATATATTTGACAATTATAATTTGAGACCTATAAAACATAAAAATATAATCACAACTATTTTATGGAAAAATACATATTCTTCTAAATTTAGTTATTTGTAGCTATCAGATGAGAAGTATTTCCTAATTATATCCATTCATAAACACGCATCACTTCAAAGAGCACCAGTGTATCTTTAAACAAACCAAAAAGTGAGAAGGTAGGGGCTTATTTCATGTAACAGTGCTATTATGATAAGGCACCACTAGGTATATGAAAAAGCCAAACAAAGAATTTCCAAATCATGTATTTTTGTTACTGGTGTCTTAACCATTAGATAGCCTGGTTAGAAAAATGCTAATAACTGTATTAATTAACCACCTTATACACCATTTCTCATCATTCTGTGCTTTTAATTTTTCCATACAACAGAAATGAAAACAACAATGTAGTACATGATTTGCTAAATAAACATCTTTTCCCAACCTTCCAAGAAAACAATCTAGAAATAAACAAGAAACAAAAAATTTATATATTTGTAAAAGTCTATCCCTGTAGAAGAGTGTGAGGAAGGGGAAAAGGGAGGGGAAACTACCTTCTATAGAATATATTGAGGCACATATAGGTTATAAGTTTCTCAGGCAAATTCATGGCTAGAGCAAAATTAAGAGAGAGCTCAGAATTTTACATTTCCCCCAAAGCTGATTTCTCAGATAGTCACACTCATTAATTAAATATTTCAAAATGTGTCCTTAGTCACTACTATCATCATCATCATCATCATCAGATACATCATTTAAAGGAGACTTTAGTGACTGACTGTAAGAGTCTGATCTAGTAGGCTGGCATGTGGCCATGTCCCCAGTAGAAAGCAGGTCATAGCAGAAGTCACAAATCCGCACAGGCTTAGAGGACTGGCTGGGAAGGAGAAATCTCTTTTCAGAGCAGGGCCCACAGACAACAAAACCACACTTGCGGCAATGGTGACGACGATTAACAGGTGTGAATTTTGCTTTCTGACAACGCATACATACAGTTGCCTCAGAGTCAGGAACCCAGACAGCAGCGTGTTCATTACTGGGTGTCTTCCCACTTTTGGAGAGTAAATCAGTAACACATTTATTTATGTGATTCATCCATTCTGATTTCTCAGTAGCAGTGGCAGCATAAACTGCAAATGATTTAGTTGGTGTCTTGATAAGCCATCCATTCCTTAAGTCTCCCTCATCTTTAATGGAATCAATAGTGACATTTTCCAGAGGAATAATATGTTGTTTGTTGTATTTTTTCTTCTGGATGACAATATTACCATATACAAGAATATCATTAAATAAGAAAAACTGCCTTGCTTTGGGCTTTTTTCTGCACAACTTAGTCAATACTCCTTCTCCAATAAGAACCCGTCCCGGTATAGTTAAGGGTTGACCAGCTGCTCCAAAACAGTTTTCCACTATACTTATACGTCTAGTATTTGCTTCACTGTTTGCCAAGCGATCCACCATCTTTTCCTAATAGCCTTAAAATAGAAAGAAAGAAAGAAATTAGCACATATAAATTATAAATTCCCAGAAGTTAATAAATCATATTACCTAAATTTAATCTAAAATCATTGCTTTTACACAAAGGCAAAATGTTCCAAAATTATTTCCCTCTAAGATAATCACTAAGCACACCAAAAGGACTAACATCTCCTAATTTTTATAATCAAAAACAATTACTAACCATCTCCTGTATAGCATCACACTAGTTATAATGGTATTTATAAAAGTATCAACTTCCTACAGACATCAATAATGAAGAACAATTCAGCAATTAATATCCATCATCTCTGCAAAATAATAAACCCAATTCTATGAAATTTAATCTCAATGGGATTCTGAACAACCAAGGACCAAATATTATATAGACAAATAAAAAAAATGACTACCATTTTCCCAGTAAGCTATTACCACTGAGCCAATGCCTTAATTCTCTCACCTGGATTACTGGAACTGTTTCCCAACATGTTTCCTTGCCTTCAGTCTTGCCCCCTAAATAAATCTTCAGACAGTGATCTCTAAAATGCTAATCTGACCCTGCCATTGCTCAAAATGATCCCACTTAGCCTATAAAATACAGGGTGTCTTTAGCATGGTATTCAAGGCCCTTCATTATCTGGTTCTTTCTTATCTTCCCAGCCTCACCATAAGTCGCTTTTCACTTCAAATGTATTCTAAGAATACCCTACTACTTGCAGTCCATTTCGTTATTGTTTCCTTTACTACTTACTACTCCAGCTAACTCTTATTTATCCTTCAAGACTCAGTTTAGGTTATCATATCTCTTTTGGGAAGCCTTCCTTTAAATTCCTACACTACATAAAACCTTCCTCTGTGTTCTCCATATTACATGTATATTCTAGCTTCACTTTTACCAAAGTACTGTAACGTCTCTTCCACAGATCGCTGCATAGCCTGAAAAGCAGAGAATACCTGATATCTTTGAAAGTGACAGTCTGACATAGCAAAGGTATTAAAAAATGTTAACAAGAACATTTTAACTATGTGCAAAAAACCCATATTAATCAAATCTAAACATTCATAGATTTAATCTCTGGATCTAATATTGACTTCATTCAAGTCCCAGAGTTGTGTCTTATTTCAAACCTACTAAACTAAAACTACTACACTACAACCAAGTCATGTTAAAGAAGAACAAGGTTTGAGAAGAATATTTAAAATTTAAAGACTAACAGCATAATCTAAGTTCCAGCATTCAGCTCACAAACTAATGATACTATAACCCTTCTTGGTCTCCATTATAAAAGAGATATCATACAATTTTGGTTATTCCTGAATTCTGTCTTTCTCCCAATCTTGTGGCCTTACAATATAAAGCCCTCTTGTCCTCCACAAGGGTAGGCTCTGGCAGGCCAGAACATTGTATTGAAGAATTAATATGATGATGCACGGTTCTAAACTGTGAAGGTTTCTCTTTGTAATTACGACTAATCTGCCAGCCAATTAAAAGTCTACTATCCTATGCACAAGTACATCACAGAAGAGGAAATAAAAACAGCTCATAAACATGAAAAGAGGTCCAACTTTTTTTTATAATTAAGCAACATTAAAACACTAAGATATTTTTCACTTAGATTAAGAAAAATTTAAAAATTTATTAAGATGCAGTACTCACAAAGATGCAGGGAAATAGGTGCCCCTGTACACTACAGAAGTATGTGTACCCACCAATCTTCACTCACGTGCATAAAGATATATACACAAGGACAATTAACACAGCACAGGAAAAAAATTGGGAAAGCCCCAAACGTCCATCAAGAGGAATTGGTTGACCAAGTTATGACGCATTCTTAATCATAATTCTTGAGAGTAAGATAGATCTAGAAAAAGCAATGTGGGAAAACGCTCAGGTGGGGAAAAGAGCTGAACATCATGATCCCATTTTGGTTTCAAATACATACCATATTCATCAAATCTAAGATACTATAGATTTTAAGACATCCTTATTTTACGTGCAATTCATAAAGAAAAAAGTGCTGCCAATTAAACCACGACATACCCTTGATTATAATACATTCCAATTTCAGAGACTTTATATACTAAGAAACGTTCATCTTTAGACTCAATGAAATATATTAGGTTGGTGCCAAAGTAACTGCAGTTTTAGCATTGTTGAAATTTGCCGTTTGATATTGGAATACATTCTTAAATAAATGTGGTTATGTTATAAATCATTTTAATGCATATTTCTCACTTTATGTTTTTTTGCTAATGACTTGTTACTTGCTGTTTATTTTATATTTATTTTAGACTATGGAAATGATGTTAGACAAAAAGCAAATTCGAGTCATTTTCTTATTCGAGTTGAAAATGGGTTGTAAAGCAGCAGAGACAACTCCCAACATGAACAATGCATCTGGCCCAGGAACTGCTAACGAACGTACAGTGCGGTGGTGGTTCAAGAAGTTTTGCAAAGGAGATGATAGCCTTGAAGATAAGGAGCGCAGTGGCCAGCCACGAGAAGTTGACAATGACCAATTCAGAGATGATCCTCTTACAACTACAGGAGAAGCTGCCAAAGAAGTCAACTTCTCAACGTTGTTGTCCTCAACCATTCTACAGTCATTTGGCATTTAAAGCAAATTGGAAAGGTGAAAAAGCTCGATAAGTGCGTGCCTCATGAGTTGACCAAAACTCAAGAAGTTCATCATTTTGAAGTGTCGTCTTCTCTTCTTGTACGCAACAACAACAAAACGTTTCTCTACTGGATCGTGACATGCAACGAAAAGTGGATTGTATACAACAACCAGCTATGACCAGCTCAGTGGCTGTACCGAGAAGAAGCTCCAAAGCACTTCCCAAAGCCAAACTTGCACCAAAAAAACGTGGTGGTCACTGTTTGGTGGTCTGCTGCCAGTCTGATCCACTACAGCTTTCTGAATCCAGGTGAAACCATTACATCTGAGAAGTATGCTCAGCAAATCGAGGAGATGCACCAAAAACTGCAACACCTGCAGCCAGCACTGGTCAACAGAAAGGGCCCAATTCTCCACGACAACGCCTGATCGCACATCGCACAACCAACGCTTTCAAAGTTGAAAGAACTGGGCTACGAAGTTTTGTCTCATCCGCCATATTCACCTGACTTCTAGCCAACCAACTACCACTTCTGTAAGCATCTCAACAACTTTTTGCAAGGAAAATGCTTCCACAACCAGCAGGATGCAGAAAATGCTATCCAAGAGTCTGTCGAATCCCAAAGCACGGATTTTTACGCTACAGGATTAAACAAATTCATTTCTCATTGGCAAAAATGTGTTGACTGTAATGGTTCCTATGTTGATTAATAAAGATGTGTTTGAGTCTAGTTATAATGATTTAAAATTCACAGTCTGAAACCACAATTACTTGTGTACCAACCTAATACTATAAAAGCATTACCATAGACATTTGTAAATATGTAAGCACACATAGAAAATAAAATCAGAAAACTATATGCCATACTATCCACAATAGTAATTTATTTCAGGAAAGTATGATTACAGATAATTTTTTCATACTTTAAATTATATTCAAACATTCAACATGTATTTGTCAGGCACTTAGGATCTAGGTGCAGGAAAAATAAGAAACAATACAGGCAAGGTCCCTGCTCTTCAAGGTTTACGTTCTAGTAGGGAAGGAGAAACAGAAAACAAAATCAAGAAGCAAGTAGTAATTAATGCTATGATTTTTTAAAAGTGACTTTTAAAAGATCAGCTAACTAGATGGTCAGGGAAGGCCTTTCTGAAGTAGTGTCATTTCAGCTGTTAAAAATTTACTAGATAGGCAGACATAACGGGTGGGGACAGGGGAGAATATTCCAGCCAAAAATAAATAAATAAATAACTGCAAAGACCCTAAGGCAGGAAAATAGGTTGGCACTTTTAAGGAATGAAAAGTATCTATCCCCATCTGAATGAACAACTGATTCTACCCATTTGGACATAGCTATTAATCAGCTCATACACAATGCAAACAGGTTTCCTATTGTTGTTACCACTGGAATTATTAATAATACCACCATAAATTTGTACAGTGCTTTTTGCATTTATTATCTTCTGATTTTAACTGTCTTAAACTCCTAATAAAGTAACTGGAGAAGTTTTTATTACCGCCTGAAGAAGCATCTAACAATATTAGCTGAAATGTGAGCTGAAGAAGAAACGAAAGCAGAAAACGAGAGATTCAACAATGTCAGAAGCAAAACTTAGCCTGGAATTAACTCTACTTACAGGGAGTCCAAGCAATGTGCTGAGCACTTTGCATTTATTACTGTATTTCCTACTCCTAGCAACCTTATGAAATACGCACTATTAGCTTCATTTTATGGATGAGTAAACAGACAAAAAGGGGTTAAATAACTTGGCCAAGGCTGTCACAGCAGAACAGGGCTCAAATTTGATTTCTCTCTGATGTTACCAGTATATTATGGTATACTAATTGTTCTTTACAACTCCACTGACTCTACAAGAACTCTATGAAAGCTATTATTAACCTCTGGACCTTCACTGCAAACCCTAAAAACACTGAAGATAGATAAGGGAATACTATCTTGAGCAAATCACCTAAAAGAATATGTCATCATTTACCCAGCTGGTCTGGTAATGTTTCAATTCTTCGAATTTTGTAATATATTAAATCTAAATCTTTGTTCATAAATCTTTCCCCCTGTTCAAGAATGATGCAACTTAAGAGAGGCTTGGGGAATTAGTAATTAGTATTTGGCTAGAGCAAAGCAAATAGCTTTCAAAGTTTGACAATGACCCACATAAATACATTTCATTCTGCAAGGTTACAAACATACACTCACACAATTCTTTCACCAAATGATGCATTCTATTATATTCATTTATTCTAATGATAGTGGCAGCTCACTTGATTGATTTCACTAATAGGTTGTGACCTAAATCTGAAAAACAATGGGCACACAGAACCTAAGTCCTTTGACCTTAAGCAGCTCCTTCCATTCTCGTTTGTCCTGAAATATTTTCTGTATGTATCTGACATGAAAAAGATGGGAAGCGCTGAACTAAAAAACTGAGGAATAGACAAATTCTGCCCTACACACAAACACATACACAAGAGAAGAAAGAGATGGTGGAAGGATCAAATGGTATTTCTATTTTTAGCTCTCTGAGGTATCTCCAGATTCTTTTCCACAGAGGTTGCACTAATTTGCAGTCCCACCAGCAGTGTAAGAGTGTTCCTAACTCTCCACATCCTCGCCAGCATTTGTTGTTTTGGGATTTTTTGATAGAGGCCAATCTCATCGGGGTTAAATGATATCTCATTGTGGTTTTGATTTGCATTTCTCTAATGATTAGAGATGTTGAGCATTTTTTTATATGTTTGCTGGCCATCCTTCTGTCTTCTTTTGAAAAGTTTCTGTTCATTTCCTTTGCCCATTTGTTGATTGGGTTGTGGGAAGGGCATGCCTTAAACCCGCACTTGGGTGAGGCAAAGGCATAAAGTGTAACT
>RJWJ010030413.1:0-19936 GCA_004363605.1 Indri indri | reverse complement strand
AATTTCATATTCTTAGTCTATTCTGTGGTGATGATGATATAGTAACAGTGATATTCATAGCAGCTTTATTCCTAATAGTCTGGAAACAATCCAAATACCCATCCACAGGTGAACTAATAAATAAATTGTAGTATATTCATACAATAGAAAGCTCCATAGCAATTAAAAAAGAAACTATTGATAAATGCAACACCATGGACGACTCTCACAGATTTTCACATTTTCATAATGTTGAGTGAAAGAAGCCAGATGCAAGAGTATATATTGCGTGATGTGATTCTGTTTCTGCAAAACCCAAGAGCAGGAAAAACTGAGCAACATTGTAGAAGTCAGAATAGTGGTTGTCTCAGTATGGGTGTTTGCTGAAAACATTTTATATCTTGATTTGGGTTATGGCTATAGGGAAGGATACACTGTAAAATATCATTGAGCAATACAATTAAGTATACTTTATACACTTTAATGTGTGCATGTTATTCCTCAAAAAAATTCTCAAGGGAGGGCAACTAAAAAGGCAAATCTGAAAAACAATGGATGTGAAGGTACTCTAAATAACAAAAATAGTAGTTACTATTACAGGCCACTTTCAATATTGTAGGTGCTATATGAAGCATTTTATATAATTCCATTTCGTCTAATATTCACAACTCGGAGAAGTAGTACAACTATTATTCCATTTGGTCGATGAAGAAGCTGATGGTATGGCCAGTTATGTTGTTTGCCCCAGGCCGCTCCCCCACAAAGGGCCAGGATCTCTCTGAGGCCTGTGCCACGACCCCTTGACAATGTAAGAGACCCCCATGTAAGGTAGAGCCAGCTCCAAGGTGGCCACTGGTGACCTTCCTTCACTGTCTGATATTCATGCCCTCGTGTGATTCCCTCCCACACAGTAGAGCTGACCAGTAATACCGAAAGAATACTGTGGAAATTTAGAGTGTGGCTTCTAAGGCTAGATCATAAAAGACACTTCAGTTTTCTCCTTGTGTTTTCTCAGATCCCTTGCCCTGGGGGAAACTGGCTGCCATGCTGTGAGGACACTCAAGTAGCTATGGAGGGGTCTGCGTGGTGAGAAACTGAGGCCCATGCCAGCAGCCAGCATCAGTTTTCCAGCTGCGTGAGTGAGCCACTTGGCACTGCATGGTTCAGCCCTGGACAAATCTGCAGATGACTGCAACCCTGCCTGAGGACTGTGAGGGTGTCTTTTTGTTCACTGAACAATACATCTTGCAGATTATTCCCTAGCAGCACATTTAGATCTTCCTTATTCTTTTTAATAGCTTTGGAATATTCCACGGAACATAGGACCCTGGCTGTTTTCATGTCCTCGCTATTACGAACAGCACTGCCGTGGAGATTGTTGCCTGTGCCAGCTGCAAGGCCCTACGATCCTGTTGTTGTCAGTGTAATAAGAAGACAGACATTCAGGACAGGCTGGGGGACACACCCAGGTGACCCCAAGCTGAGCGGGTTATGTCAGACCACTCTGCCAAACTGCTTGTGGATTTCTGACTCTTAGAAACTGTGTAAAATAATACATATTACTAATACTAAACATTGCTGTTCTAGGCAGCTAACTTGTGGCATAATTTGTTATATAGCAATTAAAAACTAATCCATAAGGGCCATTTGAATGAAATGATAAGCAGCTCTCACTGATGAGCTTGTATCTTTAAGAAATCACAAAACCAGTAATCTCGACCCCACCTGAGGGCTAAGATTCAGGTGGCTGACTCTCAACGTATAGCCTGGTTTTTAGTTGTTCCCTGGTTTTCACGATTCTCTTTAGATTTTCATTTTTGTGCTGCATCCACACAGCTAAGGTCTAGACCTCAGCCATTGTATACTTTAGCTGTATTCTCTCAACCTTAATTCCTGTTGGCCTGAATAACATCAAATCTTGCAAAGAAGAAACAAAAATGTGCAACTTGTTGTTTAATAAATTAGTCCTATTGATGACCCAAAGCATATCAACAGTTCGGCTGTGTTTGATATCAACTCTCTTCTTTAAAATGTTAATCATTAGTGTCAAGATTTGCCTGATTCCATTAACATTAAGCATTGGTTACATTTTGGTCAGAACTTAGCATTTAAAGACTGGAAGAATCACAGGATGTGGGAAAGCACCTAGAAATATTTTTGGTCCAGTCCTTCTGTCTCTAGGCAAATGCTTTAACTGTGTTCGAATACATCCAGAGTTAGAGATCCACACAATTATTCTTCGGTAACAACTTCTACTTTCTACTTTTTGTTTAATCCTAATAATCAAATAAATGTCTTTCCATCTTACACAAATTTCTACCACTTTTATTTCAGTTTCTTTTCTTTTACTTCATCTTCGGAGAACGTGAAGAACAAGTGTTCAGAACTCTCTTCAGAGAAACCTTCTGTGTTTTCAGAGTAATTAAATCATAGTTCGATCTTCTCGTCTGCAGGTTAGAGCCCTGGTTCCTCCGCACCAACCGCAGAGGGGTTTTTCCTTTCCTCTCGTCCCATGTAGAGCCCGCCCTGAACTCTCTCCGAAGCTGCAGCGTTTAATGAATGCAGCACTGGCCTAGTGTACAGAGTAAAAATGATGGCTTTGCTCTTCTGCTGCCTTTATTGGATCACAGGATCATTTTAGAACGAATTTTCACAGTTTTAGATGCCCAGATATGTCAGAGGTGTAGGAGTCATGTTGTCCCACCCCCTGATTTTATAGCTGAGGAAACCGTAGCCCTAAGAGGACTGTTCAAGTTTACCCGACGACAGAGTGGCCGAGCAGAGTCTGGAACCCGGGTACTCTGACTTCCCGTCACGGGTCTCCAGTCTCTCCCGCTCAGCTTGGGGTCACTGGGTGTGTCCCCCAGCTTGTCCTGAATGTCTCTCTTCTTGTTACACTGACAACAACAGGACTGTAGGACCTTGCAGCTGGCACAGGCAACAATCTCCATGGCAGTGCCGTTTGTAACAGCAAGGATGTGAAAACAGCCAGGGTCCTATGTTCCATGGAATATTCCGAAGCTATTAGAAAGAAGAAGGAAGATCTAAATGTGCTTCTAGGGAATAATCAGCAAGTTGAAAAAAAAAAAACAGTGGAAAAAAAACCACACCAAACAATGTGCAAAACAGCAAATAAAGTATAAAATTCCATTTGCATTTGGAAAGGGTATGCACACACATAAGAGTCTGTGTAGAAATTTCTAGAAAGATATGTATAAAACTATTAACGACAGGATGGGGTTGATGCTGAAGACTTTTCCTTTTCCTTTTATGCCCTTTAGCGCTGCTGGAATTTTAAACCATGTGACTTTATTACTTTTATAATAAAAAAGAATATAAATATTTAAAATGTTAATGCTGGGGACTTTCATTTTTTTTACGTGTCACACTTCTCCATTGTTTGACTTTTTCAACTACCGTGTATTACTTGCATAATTAGAGAAAAGATATTAAAAATAAATAGATATTAACAATAATGCTCTACATCTGAATACTTGTGTATAGCAATGCTTTTAAGACACAGGACACAGAGATGACACACGGTGCATAGGTGAGATCAGGTTGTCGCAGGGCAGCGATTTCTCAGACGGGCCCTTGGGTGCCCGTGTGTGCCGGGTGTCGTGGGGGCTGTGTAGAGGTTGTTTGGCTGCCATAGAGACCAAGAAGGTTGCTACTGGCACCAATATACCCTGAAGCCGGGAATGCCAAAACCGTCTTGCCCCAAATGCCAGTGGTGCCCTGCTGAAAAACACTGGTAAAATACTTAAAAGTAGAATTAAAAAATGTCTCTATCTAGTCCCTCATTTGAACTCACATCCCATTTGAGGTTAACAATAAAAAGAATGCATTATTGCCTCCTGTCGATAAAGAGGAAACATCTGGGAGGTAGGTTACCCGAAGGCCTCAGAAAGGGAGCAGATGGTGGCAGGATTGTACCGAGCAACCACGAGGCAAGAGCAGCATTTGTTGAATGCTTGTTCATACAGTACTGTGCCACGCCCATTACGTCCCTTACCATG
This sequence comes from Indri indri, assembly GCA_004363605.1. Taxonomy (NCBI): domain Eukaryota; kingdom Metazoa; phylum Chordata; class Mammalia; order Primates; family Indriidae; genus Indri; species Indri indri. Next base: position 15,938 of record RJWJ010030413.1, on the reverse strand, counting down.
GTGAATATTACCATGGTGAATAGAGGGGTATTATCCCTATTTTACAGACGAGTAAACTGAAGGCTGGGGTTAGACCACCAGCCCCAGGGCACTTGGCTAGTAAGCGGCTCAGCTCAAGCCCTGGTCTACAGGCTTCCCAAGCTCTCGCTCCTTGCACTTCCCCACGTGGCCTCCCTCACAGCCAGGCAGGGAGACCAGGTGGCACCTGGAAGCAATTTCTCCTCTGGTTCCCACCCAGGACCCATGCTACTTTGGTAGGGAATTCACGGTGGGAAATTAACCTCTGTCTACAAGGGCCAATTATACAGTCTAGAATAAAAAGAGCAATGTGGGCCTGGACCCAGGCAAAACACTGGCTCCCCCACCCTCTGCCACTGCCCGTGGAGGCAGCTGGGAAGGGCAAGGGAGGGGGTGGGGGGAAACCCTGCTCTATTTTGAGGAAATAGCTGTGTTTGATTATCCAATAATACCAAGCTATAAAGCTGGGACAACTATGGATTTCCCCTAAATTTGAAAAATTGTGAGTCATTAACTTTCCACTCTTAAGGCAGATCTATTCAAAAGGAATTTAATTCTTTGTAACATGCAGTAAACAGGAGTCAGAGTTACTGCAGAAGCAGACTTCCCTTAGGAAAAGAATAAGAATTCAGACCTGCAAAAACCTGCTGGAGAGAGAGGCTGAAGAGAACGAGCAGCTTCTAAGAGTATTTTCCCCCCACCATCCCACTGACCCTGGCTTCTCTGTCACTGTGTCCTCTAATGCAGGCACATGAATTTTTTCTTACATCGGTATTTTATACTTTGTCCAGTCCTCATATCCTTAAGACTCATCTCAGGTATGACCTCTTCCAGGAAGCCCTCCCTGACCACTCCAGGCTGGTTCCCACCCTCCCCTGTCCCTAGCACTGCTTTCTCTCCTGTACTGATCTCACTTGTCACAGGACTCTGTGTGTCACTGAACTATATGTTCTTTTAGTACAGAAAAGAACACATCTCATTCATCTCAGGATTCCCATGGCTTAAAACAGCATGGGCACTCAGTATGGGCCCTGCTTCCTGGATTCGTGGGGGCACGTGAGGTCATTTTTCCTGCCAAAGATAGTGTTTGATGTGGATCTTGAGCAAGAACTGGACTTCTCTAGATGGATGAGAGAAAGGGCACGGCAGGCAGAAGTAATAACATGAGCAAAAGCTTAGAGGTGTGGAATTATACGATTAAGAGATGGGTTGTGAGCAGGTTGTAGAGAAAGGTGGTTAAAAGCTCAGCTTTTGAAATCGGTGTTGAGGGGATGACCTACAACATCATTTACTACCTATGTGACCAGAGGCGATTCACTTAACTGTTTGTCCTTTGGGTTTCTTGTTATAAGACTTTAATTAGGTGTGTATAAATGGCTTACCACAGTGCCAGGCATTCAGTGGGCACTCAATAAATTGTGGTTTTAAATATTATGATTCTGAAAGGGTAGGTATAATTCTTTTGTGGGATGACCTGGGTCCTACGGCTTCTTGGCAATTGTTTGCTTAAGATGTCCAGGATTTGATAACCAACCTGTATTGTTCTTACCTTTATTCATTCATGTACTTCATTCATCCATGCAATTCATTGAGCACTGACTATTGCAAAACATTGCAATATGCTGAGAGAGCCTCAAAGCAAGACGGATTCCCAGGCAGCAAGAAGTTCAAAACCTCATAGGGGAGATGGGCCAGAGACACAAGCTACAGCCCAGACAGAGTCAAAGAGGAGCTGAAAATTAGGCACTAAGGGAGCCTGGAGGGAAAATGAGCATCATAGGAGAAATGAGTTTATGAAGTATTAGGAATCCATGTCTTTCTCTGGGTGCTTTTAAGATTTTCTCTTTATAACTGATTTCAGAATTTTTGTTATGTTTTTCTCTGTGTTTATTCTTCTGGAGATTTGCTGAGCTTCCTGGATATGGGGGCTTAGTTTATTCAAAATTTGGAAAAATTTCAGGTATTATTTAATCAAATATTTGTACTGCCCTTATCTTTCTCTTACCTCTCCTTGCAGGACTCTAATTACATGTTAGACCACTTCATATTGTCCCACAGTTCACTGAAGTTCTGTATTTTGTTTCCTCCCTGCTCTCCCAGCCATTTTTCTTTTCTCTCTCTGCTTCGGTTTGGATAGTTTTCATTGCCCTGTATTCAAGTTCATGGATCTTTTATTTCACAGTGTATAATCTGCTGTTAAACCCATCAGTGAACTTTTTATTTCAGATATTACATTTTTCAATTCAAGAATTTTCATTTAGTTCCATTTCTCTATGGAGGTTTTCTATTTGCTTGCTTATTATGTTTATATTTTTCTTTAACTCCTTGAACATACCTAGAATAGCCATTTGTAAAGTCTTCATTTGCTAATTTCAACATCTCTGATTTCTGTTTCTATTGACTAATTTTTGTCTTGCTATCAGTCTCATATCCTCCATCTTTGCATGTTTGGTGACTTTTGATTATACGCTGCATATTATGGATGTTAGGATGTTTGGGGTCTGGATTTGGTTGTTTTCCTTAGAAAAGTGTTGAGTTTTTGCTCGGGTAGGCAATTTACTTGCCGATTAGCATGATCCTTTCAAGGCTTATTTTAAGCTTTATTAGAATAGGCTTAAAGTAGCCTATAGGCTATGGCTAAATGAACCCTATTCCTAAAGCGTGGCCTTTCTGCAGTCTGTTCTGGAAGTCTAGGGTGTTCAACAAGGTCTTTCTATTTTGGATAGTTGGAACTTAAAAAAATCTCTCAGCCTCTGTGAGCTTCAGCGTGCAGCTGCTTGGCAGTTGTTTTATTTCCCAGCAATTAAATAAATAAATACTTGCAATATAAAGTAGTGAGTGAGGTGACAACATCTTGCCCAGGGTGCTGGTTCTTTGTCCAGCCACATAAAGTCTTTCCCTGCATGTGTGAGGCTTGGTATTTCATCAAAGACCCTAGAGGACCTCAATGCAAATTTCTGGAGCTCTTTTTCTCTAGGAGCTTATCTCACAAATTCCAGACTTTTCAGTAGGCCTAAACTAGGAGAATGGCTGTGTTGTGTTTGAACTCTCCTTCCTGGAGTTCCATAAAGTTCCTATAAGCTGAAAGTTGGGACAACCATGTGGCTCATGTTGTTTGTTTCCTTTCTCTTGGAAAGGGTACTTTTGTGTTGCCTTTTGTCCAAAATCAGAAAACAGTGATTTCATACATTGTATCCATTTGTATAATTGTTTATGGCAGGGGGTCTAGTCCTGTCCCAGTGACTCCATCAAGGCCAGAAGTGGAAGTGAGGAAAATGGAGAACTGGGGCAGTTGTCTGAAGACTAAGGAAGATACAGACACAGGGCAATGAATGAGGAGGCTCCTTCCAGCAAGAGCAGCAAATATTTATCGAGCCTCTGCCTTGTGTGATACGCTGGGGATTTTGCGGTGAATAAGACAAATGGAGATTTGCCCTAATGGGGTTTGCACCTTGTTCTGATCCGTGTTCATTTCAACCACTCTCAGGATGCCTGCTCTGTGCAAGACATTGTGCTGGTGCAGGCAGTTGATGTTATAAGGAATAAAACACAATTCCTTTCTTCAGGGAGTTCACATCTTTCGGGGGAGAGAGATAAATAAATAATTACTTGCAACATAAACTAGTGAGTGGGGTGACAACGTTTTGCCCAGGGTGCTACGGGAGAAGCCAGGCAGACTTATAGGTTTAGCTTCCTCTCTGATATGTGCACTGCCTCTCCAAGAATGTGTAAGAGTTAACCAGGAGCGGGAGGGTGGCCTTCTAGATGGTGGCAACAAGAAAAGCAAAAGCGCAGAGGCACAGACACCCACAGGAAACTGTGAGTGTCTCAGTGTGGCAGTATGACGTGAGACGGGAGAGGTGGATCAGAGCTTGAGGGGCCTTGTACGCCATGTCAAGAGTTTAGATTTTGTTCTGAGGGCAATTGGGGAGTCGTGGAAACCTTTGAAGCAAAGGAGTGACATCCCGCAAACTCCTGCCCTTGAAACCTCCCAGCTGGCAGGAAAAGTACTGCACACTCAACAGGGATTTATGGGTCTGGGGAGGGCTGTTAGACGTTAATTATCTTCTACCAGGAATTTGGAAGACCTTTTCATAAGAGCCATTTGGATTTTTAAAAAATAGTACAAGACACTTACAAACAAATCCTATGGGGTCAAAATCTTGTCAACAGAGATACAGAAAAGTAGCAAAAGCGGTAGAAGATATGTTTCTTCAGGAACGTGGTGGGTGGGAAGGGGTTATAAAATTTTAGAGTTAGATCAGCCCTGGAAAGTCATTCTGTCTCCTGTTTAACACACTACACTGGAGGCAACTGAGACCCAGAGAGATGAGAGGCAGAGTGAGGTGGCAAGAAGAGCCGTGGCACTGGAGTTAGGCTGTTCGGAGGTTGAGTCCTGGCTTGGCCATTTACTAGCCGTGACCTTGGGTAACTCACTTATGCTCTCTGAGTTTTAGTTTCTTCCTCTACGAATTGGAGGATGACAAAACCTATCTTGCTGTATTGAAGTAAGATGCATAAGAGGTCCATGGAGTGGTTCCCATTGAGCCTGAACTGGTATTACTCATGCAAAGTCATCAACTCCCCCGCTGCTCATGTGCTCAACTGATTTGAGCAAATGAACAGAGAGCCCACAAGGAAGACTGTTTCCTTGGGAACAGCCTCGAGAACTGCAGGGATAGTAGTAGATTAAAGATGACTACGAATTCTTGGTTACTACCCCCAGCAGGACATGGGGCTTATCTTCTCTCTTCTTGAATCTTGGCTGATCCTGTGACTACTTTAACTAATTGCATGCAGTGATGTGAGCTATGCTAGTTCTGGGCCTAGACCTTAAGGAACCAGTGACTTCTATTTCCTCCTTGCAGGAATGTTTACTCTTGAGATCCAGCTGTCATGAAAATAATCTAAGCCGGCCAAGCGGAAAGACCACATGGAGAGACAGAGGTGCCAGTCTTCCGGCTGACCCTGTCAAAGCCCCAGACACATGAGTAAAGCCACCTTGGATGTACTAGCTCTAGCGACCAGCTCCAGCCACTGTACGACTGCAACTGTAGTCCCAGGAGATACCTTGAGCAGGACTCACAGAACTGCCTGGTCAACCCACAGAATCATGAAAAATAATACGTGGCTGTTATTTTAAGCCACTGAGTTTTAGGGTAGTTTGTTATACAGCGAAGGACACCTGGAGGGCATAGAGAGGTTTTCTGTCTTGCCTGGGCCCAGGGTCAGGTCTGAGCCTTACTGGGAAGCTGAAGGAGCGATTAGATTCTGTACCTGAGTAGTGCTGCTTTGGGATCTAGGAAGCAAGGTTTAGCACAGAATAAAGGTGAGGGTCCTTCTACCTCTTTCTCTAGGGAACAGAACATTTAAAGTACAGCATAGACAGGGCAGCAATTGAGGGTTTGCAGCTTTGGGGCTGACTGGGGCTAGCCCCTTGGGCAGAGAACAGTGGTCATGTGGGATGCTCCAGCTGGGAGGGCAGAGGCACGGTGCCACCTTCCCGGGCACTTGCAGGCAGAGAGAGTATTGACAAGGAGTGTGATGTGAAGGTACCAGAGCAGATGAACACATATGAGGCCACTGGGGGCTTCCAAAAAGCCCTGTGGGAGACTTTGAGTGACTACTAAGTCGTGTACAAGTTGTTGGGGCAGGGAGAACACAGGAAATCTGGATTATTTCCATCAATGTGACCATACACCGATGAGGCCTGGGGACACTTACGTTTTCTCTATAAAGCTCCTAACATAGTGTTTGGTACATGGTAAGTGCTTGATATGTGACAGCCTGTATCATCAGGGAAGTGCAGTCCAGAACGTTCTCTGCATGAGACCCTGGCACCTGCCAACTGCTCTGGGCTTATTTCAGAGGCAGCAGCAGTCGCCCCCAAGAATGTAGAGCTCAGACTGCTCTTTGGAGAGACTTGGGGAAATCCCAGCAGTCTCCAGAGTTTGCATGTGGAAGTCCTTGTTTTGGCACAGAAGACAGGACTGTGACTTGAGGGGTTATGAATCTCTGAGTCTTAAAGCAAATGTCAGCCTTCTTTGTTGGACCATTTAACAGAGGGAGCTGGAAAAAGAAAATGACTGCTACAACTTTAGGACTGGTTAAAATATGTGCCATGGTTATAATTCAGGGGCTACCCAGAAACAAAGCACAGTGCCCCTCAGGAAAATGGCTGCAGGAGAAAGGAAACCCCACTATCCGCTCCCTCATCTCAGTGGTGAGAAGGGGAAAGGCCCCGAGCTTCATCATCCACAGCTGGAGTTTATCGGCTGTTTCCTTCCCCTTGAAGTTTGGCTTCTGACGCATGTGAAGACCTGATGAAAGTATACAGGTCTCAAGGCAGCAAGAGAAAGCTAAGCTCTGGGCTGGCTTATGTTATGGGTTGAATGTGTGAGTCCCTTCGAAATCCATCCTCCCCCCAGTGTGATGGTATCTGAAGGTGGGGCCTTTGGAAGGTAACGGTGACTGGTTTAGATGAGGTCATGAGGATAGGTCCCTCATGATGGGATTAGTGCCCTTATAAGAGGAGGGAGAGAGAGAGGTTTTTTTTCTCTTTCTTTCCTCTCTTTCCTTGGTGTACACGCACTGAGGAAAGGCCACGGAACACACAGCAAGAAGGCAGCTGTCTACTAGCTGGGCAGTGGGTCCCCATCAAAAACCAAATCTGCTAGTACCTTGACCTTGGGCTTCCGCACCCTGAGAAATGTGAGAAATAAATGTCTGTTGTTTAAGCCCCCAAGTCTATAGTATTTCTTACAACAGCCCAAGGTGACTAAGATAGCTGCCTTGCTCAATGTTCAACGGAACCCCACCTGGGCTCTGAAAGACAGAAAACAAAGCTAGAATCCTGGCGCAGCTAGTTTCAAGCTGGATGATGCTGGGCAAGTCACTTAACCTCTCTGAGCTTCATTTTCTTTTTCTCTGAAATGATACTAACAACACTTGATCTGCCTATCTCACTTAGAAGTAGTTACAATCAACAGAGACCCTGAATATAAAAGGACTTTAGAAATTACAGGGGGGATGTCTGGCTGTGGCCAAATGAGGAGGTTGGCAAATCATCTCCCCTGCAAAGGAACTATAAAGCTGGACGAAATTGACAAAAATAACCATTTCAATGCTCTGGAAATTGGCCAAAGGCATACAATAATCTCAGAAGTGATTATGCTTGAAAAACTGCTACATTTTAGGTAAGAACAGTGGGACTCAGTGGCGGTATTGCCCTGGGCTCATCCCATCCTCCACAGCTTGGCCAGCACAGAGGTTATGCCAGGGTAATGTTGCTATGAGGATTGGCAACAGGAGCAGTGGGTGATGTCCACAGCCAGTGGCACTGTCAGCAGAAGTAATGCTCCTTGGCAGCAGGCAAGTGGGGAGGACCAATGGGTCTGCTGGCACAAGGTCATGGTTGGGCAAGTATATTCTTGGCTGACATGTGGATGAATAATGGAGACCAGAGAGGGCTCAGGCTATCCGTGCACTCCTGGCCAACCGTGAGGATGCGTGCATGCATACAGGAGATGCAAAAGGAACCAGTGGAAATCAAAAGCCAGAACAGATTTAAAAATGACCTGAACTGTGAATGTGCTCCCCACCCACCGCCCCCAATCTCCTTTGGCAGAACACTGGCTGGAGGTGTTCTGAGCACAATCTCTGTATAACCATTGGTTGACCCCTGAGCTATGCAGTCAGAAGCTTAAAAGCAAGAATTTTAAAAAAGAAAGTGATTAGGGACACCAGTGGTCACACTGAGGGAGAGAAAGATTTCACAGATTTAGCCCAGGCATGTTCTGAACAAAGATAAAAACCAAAGAAAAAAAAAGAGCAGTGACAACAATCTTCATGAGGGAAATCAGAATCCAGACTTGCTACAATACGGTAACTAAAATGTCTAATTTTCAACAACAAAAACAACAAAATTACAAGACAGGCATACAAAGAAACGGGAAAGTATGGCCCATACTTAGGAAGAAATGCAGTCAATGGAAACTGACAAGAGTGGGACAACATTAAACACACCAACAAACATATAATGAGGGCCCCAGAAGGAGAGGAGAGAGACAGGAAACAGAGAAAGAAGAGAGGGAGAATGCAGAGGAAATATTTGAAGAAATAATTGCTGAAATGTTCCCACATTTGATGAAAAATATTAATTTATACATCTAAGAAATAAAATGAACCACTGATAGGGTACATGCAAAGAGATCCACACAGAGACACATCTTAGTAAAACGGTTGAACTCCAAAGACAAAGAGAAAATCTTGAAAATGATAAGAGAAAAATGACTCTTTATTTACAGGAAAGCATTAATGCAATGACTTTCATCTTAGCAGATAGAGGCCACATCAGAGCTGAAAGAAAAACAATTGTCCATCAAGAATTTTATATCCGGCAAAATTACCCTTAAAAAGTGAAGGCAACATAAAGACACTCTCAGATAAACAAAGACTGAGAGAATTTATTGTTAGGAGACCTGCCTGACATGTCTAAATCAAGTGTTTTAAGCTGAAAGGAAATGATTTTGAGATGTACTCAAATCCACGGGAAGAAATGAATAGCATCAGAAATGGAAAATATGTGGGTTAATATAAATAAACCTATCAATATAAATTTACTCATTTCTTTTCATAACATATTTTAAAAATAGAAAATTGAGAACAGCAATAATTATAACTTAACTGTATGGTTAAATTTATAACGTGTGTGTGTGTGTGTGTGTGTGTGTATCTGTGACAAAAATAGCAAAAGGAAGGAAGGAAGGAATAGAGCTATCTTGGAGCAATGCTTCTAGGTTTTAGTGAAATTGTTAGCATTAATCTGAAGAAGATTATGAGAAATTAAAATGCGTATTGTAATCCCTAGAGTAACCACTAAAAAAATGCTCAAAATATAGTCAAAAAATCAAAAAAGGTATTAAAATGCTACGTTAATAAAGATTTAACACACAAGTTAGTAGAGTAGGAACAGAGAAATAAAAAAGACAGGGAAGCTATAAAAGACAAATAGGAAAATGGTAAATGTAAATCCAATCATACCAACAATTCAACAATGACATTAAATATGAATGGTCTCAGTGACCCAGTCAAAAGGCTGATATTGTCAAACCAGATAAAAAAGTGAGGTCCAATTATATGCTGTCTACAGGAGGCATCGTCAAACACAAACAGCTTGAAAGTAAAAGAATGAAAAAGATAATGCAATCCAGCCAAAAGAGAGCTGGAGTGGCTACTGTAAAATCAGATAAAATAGACTTAGGACAAGAAATATTTCTAGAAACAAAAAGGAGCATTTCATAATAATAAAAGTGTTACTATCAGGACAATCAGGACAATATGACGATTATAAATGTATATCTAGCTAACAATAGTGTCTCAAAATTCATAAATTAAAAACTGACGGAACTGAAAGAAAAAACAGATAATTCAACAACAATGATTGGAGATTTCATTGCCCCACTCTCAATAAATAGAAAAACTAGACACAAAATCAATAAGAATACAGGTGACATGAACAACCCTACAGACCTAATAGACATCTGGAGAATACTCTCCCCAAGGAAGGCAGAACACACATGAAACATTGCACAAGACAATTTACTTATGCCAGACCATAAGTAAATATCAATAAATAGGGAAGGATTGAAATCATACAGAATGTGTTTTTTCACAAGAGAATTATATTAGAAATCACCAAAAACAAAAAACATAGGACCTCTTCATCCCTCTCCTGGTTTGGCAAAATACAGCCTACAGTGATGGGGTAGCCGTCCCTCCCCTGGGATGCGAGCATTTCCTCTCTGAGGCAGTCAGAATGCTGTCCTCACTACTTCTCTTTTCCCCTCCCTAATCAACACCTCACTGTTCGTACATTCAGTTAGAAGTTGCAAGCCCACAAAAACAGGTGGCACCTTATGTACTGGGAGACCTTTCAGTTGGCTGATGGTCAGTGTCAGAAACTATAAAGATGGAGTATTCATTTACATTGCCCTGAACACTTACAGGATGGCTGCGATATCCATGGATTTAAATGTGGTGGTCTGGCAATACTCAGAAGTCAGGGAGGTGCAGGGCAGGGAGCCATTTACTAAGCTGTGAAGCTGGGTCAGGTATTACACAGGCATTTCAACATATGACTCCCTTGAATCTTCACCGCAACTCTGTGAGGTAGGCTTGGTTCTCTTATTTAACACACCAGGTAACTGAGGTTCGGATAGGTTAAGCAAGTCACCCGAAGAGACACAGGATGTGTAAAGCCTGGCAAGAACCAAATTTAGATATCCACCAAATTTAGATATAAGACACAGGCCTTGATGCCTACGTTAGAGAGAAACTTTGTATCTTTTGTTACAGAGAACAGAGTTAGAACTCTGAATGCAAAGAAGCACATGGGATGTTGAATTTTTTTTTAGAAGTGTAAAAATGAGTTCTTATGATGGTTAATTTTATGTGCCAACTTGGCTTGGCCATGGTGTCCAGATATTTGGTCAAATGTTATTCTGGATGTTTCTGTGGGGGTGTTTCTGAATGAGATAACATTTTAATGGGTGGACTTTGAGTAAAGCAGATCACGTTCCATAATGTGGGTGGGCCTCATTCAATCAGTTGAAGGCCTGAATAAAACAAAAGACTGACCTCCCCCAGTAAGACGGAATTCTGCAAACAGATGGCTTCCAGATTTGGACTGCAACACTGGCTCTTCCTGGGTCCCAAGCCTGCCAGCCTACCCTGACGATTTTGGACTTCCTGGCTTCCATAATCACGCGAGCCAATTGTTAAAATAAATCTCTTTCTACATATACAGACATCCCATTGGTACTGTTTCTATGGAGAACCCTAATATCGTGCTTAAATACTGTTTGAATGATTTTGCTTGACGGGAGCATTGAAATATTTCACGATACCATTTTAATGCAATGGGTGGAAAGCCTGTGTGTGGGAGCAGTGTGCAGGGCTGGGGAAAGGGGATAGGAGTTTATTATCCTCACTCTGCAGACGAGAAACCAGAGCTGAGAGACAGGTGAGTGACTTCCCTGGAGTGACAAACTGGGCCAAAGCAGGGTCTAGAACCCAGGCCTCTTGGAGCCCAGTTAGCATGGAAAGCAGCTGCGTTGGGCATCAGGGCGCTGTGTACCTTAGGTCTGGCCACTGCTGCAACCTCCTCACGAGATGGGGCGTGAGGGAGGCCCCTCCCTGAGTGGCCTGGGCCTCCTCCATGTCCACCTAGGGGTGGACAGGAAAAGAGCACCCGCGTCCCAAGCCTCTCCTCCCCCAACCCCGCGCAACCCCCTTCTCTTCTAGAAGGATGGCCATCTTCCCTGAATCCTCTCCCTTGCTTGGCAAAAGCCACTTACCCTTCCTGAGAGAACAGGGAGAAAGTGGCTTTTTATTGTGACCGTGCACTGCACACTCTGCACGGGCCCATCTTTTCCTGTTTTTTACTGCCTCTGCCCCAGATCCCAGCCCTGACTTGACGTGCGGAGTTCTCCCAGGCGTCACTTAGCAATGCGCCAAGCCACTGGGTTTAAAACAGCAGGGGACTCCAGAGTTTTAGACCCGCAGTCCTTGGTTGGCGAATGGGATTTTTATGAGGCCGCTGGAATCAGTCTTGCATAGAGGGTGTTAAAAATTTTTATGGCTGGCTGGGATTCGTTGGAAGCGCCAAGCTGGAACGTGATGGAGTTCCCCATTAGAGAATGTCCCCAGGAAAGCAGGCTTGCATGGTTCTCTGGTATTCAGAGGTGTCAGAGAGCTGGTTTTATGGAAAGCAATTTCCTCAGTAAAGAAAAAATATGCTCCAGAGACAGAACGATTTCAGCTCAGGGGCTCTGCCACCCCGGGTTTAACAGGCTTCCTTAGCAGGCGGTCCCTGGCGATTGCAAAGATAAATGGGTCCCACCCGTTCTTACTGCCAGCAAACTTTTCTTCCCTTCCTTTCTTTAAAAACATATATTTTAAAGACAAAATAATAATATTTTGGAAAAAAGAAAATGACCTGCAATAACAGCATTCACACAGCACTATTAACATTTTGTTATATATACACATATATTTTTGACATAGTTTGGACACAGCTATGATACGATTTTATAACTTTTGCTTATTGTTTTATGGTAAACATTTTGAAGTCATGAAAATCTCTTTGTAGACCTCATTTTAAGTAACTTTATAATAGTCCGTTAGGTTGCTATACCATAAAGTGGTATTACTATTTTCCATACTGTTGGATACGGAGCTGGTTTCTGATTTTTTTTGTATATGTGATTATAAATAATGACATCATAAACAGCTGGCAACATAAAGCTTTGCTCATATTTCTAATAAGTTCTTTGGACTAGATTTCTAGAAACAGAATAACTGGGCCAAGGGATGGACGTATTTTACAGAGTCCAGATACATATTGACAACTTGTTTTCCATAAAGGTGATCCGTTTACACTTCTGACCACTCTGCATGAGTGTCCATGTTACCACACCCTTGCCAACGCTGAGACCTTTAGTTTTAATTATATTTACTACGTAATTTGTTAAGTACAAAATGCCGTCTCACTGTGTTTTAGTTTGCATGTTTGGATTAATGGCAAAGTTGAACATTTTGCTCATTTGTGTATCATCTGCTTGCATTTCTTCTGTTCTTTTGTATTGTTAGTGCTTTCCCATTTGATGTAGAAAGGATTGTCTGCCATTATTATTACAAAACTATTTCTACCAATTGGTTATTCCCGGAAAGTTTTTCAAGCACAGCCCCAACCCTAACCAAGCTGGACACACATGGGTTTCCAGTTACTCATGTTTAGCTGTACAGCGATTGCCTGTGGAGGTCCCAGGCCCCAGCTTCTGGTGGTGGGGGTGTGGTGTTTAAGCTTTGGTTAGGTATGTGGGGTACCTATGCGGGGCCCCAATTCCACTGCAGACCCCCAACCAAGCATTTGATTGTTCTCAGGAGCCTAACCCTGTGTGCCTAGATACTGGTGATGTGGAGATGAGTAAGACACAGCCCCTCAATGAACCTGCAGCCTGCTTGGAAATAAAACAAGGACAACCACAACTGGAGTCCAAGGAAGGAGGTAATAAATGCCATTTATTCGAGGTATGGCCCCTACAGCTGAGATTCGGGTTCTGAAATTCCACAGAGCATTAGGGTCAGTCTTTGAACTCAGGAACCCTGACTCTTAGGCCGCAGATCGCACAATGTTGCTTAAGGGACCTTAGCAATCATTTGCTGAACATCCTTACTTTCCAGATGCGGAGACTGAGGCCCAGAGAGGGCAGTGATTTGACCAAGTTCTTGGGGCACGTTAGCAGCAGGGCTGGTCTAGAATCCAAGTCTCCTGCCTCCCAGGGTAGGCTTTTCCTTGAGCACCTCTGTTTCTTTATAGACCAGTCTTTCCTGCCTTCCTCCTTGCCTGCCTGCCTACCTCTGCATGGTACCTTTCATGTGCCAAGCACCAGACACGGAGTTCAAAACAGGTTCCTGCCCCAAAGGGACTCACAGTCAGTGGGGGCGTGGGGGCGGAAAGGGGGCAGAATGAATAATCAGAGGAATGTAGGTAAGTCCTTTGGGGCTCAGAGGAGATGTGGGGAGTCAGGGAGGGAGTTTTCCTGTGGCTCCTGCTGTCCTGGGGGTGTTTCCCCAGTGTGCCAGATGCCAGGGCAGCAAGGGAAGGACGGAGCAAAGATCCCAGCAGATGGTCCCACCTCAGCACCTGTCCACAGTGCTTTGGGAGAAAGAAGATGAGCTTTAGAGTCAGGCTCTGCCCTTACTAGTTGTGGGTCCTTGAGCAGTTACTTCATTGGGACTTGGTTTTCTGAGCTCTGGAATGGGCCACCGAGTTGCTTGTGAGAAATAAATAAAGTACATGGTAGAATGTTTGGATGAGTAGGTGTGTTCCTTTCCCTGGGTCATCCTTATTAAACTTGATTAGAATATTCTCCTTTAAAAAGCTTCCTGAATCCGGAACAGATGGGCCCACCCAGGGCTCCACCCCACCCTGCTCCTTAGACGGTGCTCTCTCTGCCCTGCCTTTTCCCTTCTGGCTGGGCACATTCTGACTCCAGTTCCCCACTAAGCTGACCCTGGGGCCCCCTGAATTATTCCGAATCAGAATTGCAGTGCTGACTGCGTCCTTCAGGTGCCTTCGTTCTGCTAACGAAGCTCCAAGGGGGGTTTCCGAGTCCCAGCTCCCAGACCTGTGCTGGCCTCGGTCCTGTTTCCAGGTGCCTGTTCTGGTCGCCTGCCCACGGCCCTTCCTAGGCCAGTCCTGCTGTGCTTCCACAAGATCCTCTTCCAAGATGACCTCCCTGAGGTTCTTGGCCTGCGTGCCTAGATTTCCGAGTGTGGAATGTGGGGCCAGACCCTGCGCCTGTCCCCTTCTCCTCTGCAGGGACAGCAGCTGGCTGGGCCCCTGGCTGGGCTCTGTGGCCCGCTGTTTGGTAGCCCCCTTCCAGCTTCAGGGAGTCGGCCTTGGGCCCGATGCCATCCTCTCCTCACTGTCCAACTGTTGGGAGAAGCTTATGGCTGGAAATGAACGCAATTTAGAGGAATATTACAACTGAGATCACTACAGTCACCAGGCATGGAGATGTACAGGTGACTTCCTCATCTTTTCTCTGTTGCCTTTTCAAAGATCCAATGACTCCAACTGTCATTCTGATCCAGGAGACCAAACTCTGATCACAGTTCCTCTCTCAGTTTCCTTTCCTTAGATGAAATCCCTTTCCTCCTTGAGAGGGTCCCCTGGCCTATTTCCCTGCTCTGTGCATCTTTGTGCAAAAGTCGGCAGGCAGTAGCCGAGTGGCCTGCTGGAGCCCTTGTGACAAACGTCTGCCAGCTCTGGGACGGGCAGGGAGCAGCCCAGGCCCCCAGCACGAGAACCATGAGCAGAGAAACAGGACTGGCTCCTCTGTCCTGGGGAATGTGAGGTTGAAGTTTACCAGCGCAGTTGTCAGATCTTGAGTTGGAAAGACTCAGAAACGTCACTGTGAGAGTCACTTCTATCTTTTACCCCGGCGCACTCAGCTTTCCCCCAGTGGCCTCACCTCTGCAAGAAGACTCTTTCCTTGTGGAAGGATGAGGTTTTCCAAGTCAAGGTCCTAAAGAAGAGAGAAGGCTGCCAGACTGTACCACCCGCCCTCTCCTAGCCAAGCTCAAAAGGGATGATGGGTGCTCATGCTTACTGAGCACCTACTGTGTGCCAGGCAAGTCCCCGTTTAATCCTTGTCATAACTGAGACCACAAGAGACTCTATCTACCCTTATCTCCAGAGGAGGAAACTGAGGCAGAGTTTTCTTACTGTCTGACACAAAGTGGGTGCTTAGTAAATGCTTATCAACCTGAACTTATCTCTAAGCCTTGAGAAATGATAAAGTTTTCTGAAAAATGGGAAGAGTTACGACCCTTATTATCGATGTAGTTTCTGAATGAGATCCGGGAGGTACGGGAGGATGCGTGTTCACCCGGGAGGACGGCTAACCACCCGTCACATGTGTGCTCCGCCCTCCGAGCACCGGACTGTGGCTGACAGCGGCTGCTCAGCTGAAGATGGCATTTCCCGGCTCCCCGTGCGTCTACGTGGCACTGTGGCACTGGATCTCCCTTAGGGGACTGACAGAAGGGAGTGTGACTCGTCTCAGCCCTGATGGTTAAGAAGCAAATGTGCCTGCTGCTCCCTTCTTTCCTCTTTGCAGATGACTCTGAAGCTCCAGGGGATGGAAGAGCCACATGACGGAAGGCGCCCGAGTCTCTCAGTCATCCCCAGGACAAAGGGATGTGGCCTGCCAGCGAGGAACACTGCACCGGACTGAAGCGTGAACAAAACAGATTTGCCTGAGCCTCTGGACTGGCTTTCCCACTGATAACTGGCATTCCCCTATCACACTTGACGTGGCTAATCCTCCTGTGCCTCCTTCAAAGGGGAC
>RJWJ010030412.1:0-19928 GCA_004363605.1 Indri indri | reverse complement strand
ATAATAACATGGCAGCAGTAAGTCCATACCTACCGATAACAACAATGAATATGAACAGGCTAAACTCTCCAATCAAAAGACATAGAATAGCTGAATGGATAAAAAATCAAGAGCCATCTATATGTTATCTGCAAGAAACACATAGAATTAAAACAAAGGAATGGAAAAAGATATTCCATGCAAATGGAAGTCAGAAAGAGCAGCAGTACCTATAACTTTATAACAAAAAATAAATTTCAAGACAAAACTTTGAAAACAGACAAAAGATCATTATATAATGAAAAAAAGGGGGGATTCAGTAACAGGATATAACAACTCTAAATATATATGCCTCCAACACTGGAGCACCAAGATATATAAAGCAAATATTTTTAGAGATAAAGAGAGAGTTAGGCCCTGAAACAACAATCATTGGAGACCTTAACACTCCACTTTCAGCATTGGATAGATCATCCACGCAGAAAATCAAAAAAGGAACATTGGACTTAACCTGCACTATATACCAAATGGAACTAATAGGTAATTGCAGAATATTTCACCCAACAGCTGCAGAATACACATTCTTCTCCTTAGCTCATGGATCATTCTCAAGGATAGACCATATGATAGGCCACAAAACAAGTCTTAAAACTTTGAAAAATTGATGTAACACCAAATATTTTCTCAGACCACAATGGAATAAAACCAGAAATCAACAACATAAGCAACATTGGAATCTATACAAACAAATGGAAATTAAACAATATACTCCTGAATGACCAGTGGGTTAAGGAAGAGATTAAGAAGGAAATTTAAAAAAAAATCTGAAAACAAATGAAAATGAAACACAACATAACAAAACTTACCTGATACAGAAAAAAAGAGTAGTAAGATGAAAATTTATACCTATAAGTGCCTACACTGAAAAAGTAGAAAAGCTTCAAATAAATAGCCTAATGGTACATCACAAAGAATCAGAAAAACAAGAGAAAACCAAAGCCAAAATTAATGGAAGGAATAATAAAGATAAGAGCAGAAATAAAAGAAATTGAAACCAAAGAACAATATAAAAGATCAATGAAACAAAATGTTTGTTTTTTGAAAAGACTAAAAAAATAGCACATCTTTAGTGAGACTAAGGAAAAAAGAGACAAGGCACAAATAAATAAAATCAGAGATGAGAAAGAAGACATTATGATTGATACTGCAGAAATCCAAAGGATCATTAGCGACCACTATGAGAAACTATACTCCAAAAAATTGTAAAACCCAGAAGAAATGTACATATTCCTACATGCATAGAATCTACCAAGATTGTACCAGGAATAAATCCAAAGCCTGAAAAAGCCAATGACAAGTTATCAAGATAGAAGTAGTAATAAAATGTCTCCCTTCAAAGAAAAGCCTAGGATCCCATGGATCTGAATTCTACAAAGCAAAGAAGAACTAAAACCAACCCTACTTAAACTATTCTAAAAAACCGAGGAGGAGGGGATACTCTCAAACTCATTCTATGTGGCTTTTATCACCTTGACACAAAAACCAGAAAATGGCACAACAAAAAAAGAAAACTATATGCCAATATTTCAGTGAACATAGCTATAAAAATCCTCAAAAAATATGAGCAAACCAAACACAACACATTAAAAAAATATTCATCATGATCAAGTGAAATTCATCCCCAGTGATGCAAGAATGGTCCAACATATGCAAATCAATCAACGTGATACATCATATCAACAGAATGAATGAATCAGCACCATATGATCATTTCAATTTATGCTGAAAAGACATTCAATAAATTTTATCATCAGCTACCTAAAAATGATACAAGCCATATATGACAAACCCACAGCCAACATCATACTGAATGGGGAAAAATTCAAATCATTCCTACTTAGAACTGGAACCAGACAAGCTTGCTCACTATCTCCACTTCTATTCAACATAGTGCTGGAAGTTCTGTCCCCGGTAATCAGGCAAGAGAATGGAATTAAAGGCATACAAATGGGAACAGAAGAGATCAGACTCTCATTATTTGATGATAACATGATATTATATCTAGAAAACCCCATGGATTCAACCAAGAGGCTCCTGGAATTGACAAATTAATTCAGTAAAGTCTCAGGTTACAAAATCAATACACATAAATCAGAGGCTTTCACATATGCCAATAGCAGTCATATCGAGAACCAAATCAAAGACTGAATTCCCTTCACAATAGCAACAAAGAAAATAAAGTATCTAGGAATATACTTAACTAAGGAGGTAAAAGACCTCTACAGGGAGAACTATGAAACGTTGAGGAAGGAAATAGCAGAGGACATAAACAAGTGGAAAACCATACCACGCTTGTGGGTCAGTAGAATCAACATTGTTAAAATGTCTATACTCCCCAAAGTGATCTGCAGATTCAATGAAATCCCTCTATTAAAATACCAACATAATTCTTCACAGATGTACAAAAATTAATTTTAAGCTTTGTATGGGATCAGAGAAGACCCTGCATAGCAAAAACAATTCTAGGCAATAAAAACAAAATGGGAGTTATCAGTTTACCAGACTTCAAACTTTATCTTAAGGCTGTAATAATCAAAATAGCTTAGTACTGGCACAAAAATAAAGCCATTGACCAGTGGAACAGAACTGAGAACGCAGATATAAAACCATCCTCATATAGCCACCTAATCTTTGATAAAGCAGACAAAACCATACACTGGGGAAAAGAATCGTTATTCAATAAATGGTGCTGGGAAAACTGGATAGTCTCATGTAGAAGACTGAACCAGGATCCACACCTTTCACCTCTCACAAAAATCAACTCACGCTGGGTCACAGATTTAAACATAAGGAGTGAAACCATTGGAATTCCAGAGGAAATATTGGAAATACTCTTCTAGACATTGGCCTAGGCAAAGAATTTATGAAGAAGACCCAAAGGCAATCACAGCAATAGCCAAAATAAATAAATGGGATCTGATCAAATTAAAAAGCTTCTGCACAGCCAAAGAAACTGTCACTAGAGCAAACAGACAACCTACAGAATGGGAGAAAATTTTCACATGGTACAAATCCGATAAAGGGCTGATAACTAGAATCTACTTAGAACTCAAGAAAAGCAACAAGAAAAAAACAAACGACCCTATCAAAAAGTGGGCAAAGGACATGAACAGAAACTTTTCAAAAAAAGACATAATAATGTCCAAAAAACAGATGAAAAAATGCTCAACATCTCTAATCATCAGGGAAATGCAAATCAAAACCACAATGAGATATCATTTATCTCCAGTGAGACTGGCCTTTATCAAAAAGTCCCAAAACAAATGTTGGTCTGGATGTGGAGAAATAGGGACACTTATACACTGCTGGTGGGACTGCAAACTAGTGCGACCTCTGTGGAAAACAATATGGAGATACCTTAAAGAGATACATGTAGAATTACCATTTGATCCAGCAATCCCATTACTGGGCATCTACCCAAAAGAACAAAAGACACGCTATGAAAAAGACACCTTCACTCAAATGTTTATAGCAGCACAATTCGCAATTGCAAAGATGTGGAAACATTCCAAGTGTCCATCAATACATAAGTGGATTAGTAAAATGTGGTATATGTATACCATGGAGTACTATTCAGCTTTAAGAAACAATGGTGATATAGCACCTCTTGTATTCTCCTGGATGGAGCTGGAACACATTCTACTAAGTGAAGTATCCCAAGAATGGTAAAACAAGCACCACATTTACTCACTATCAAATTGGTATTAACTGATCAACACATAAGTGCGCATGTAAGAATAACATTTATTGGATGTTGGGCAGGGGGAGGGGGGAAGAGGGAGGAGGGGACGGGTATATGCATACACAAAGAGTGTGATGCGCACCATCCAGGGGATGGACACCCTTGAATCTTGGACTTGGGTGGGGAAAGGGGGGCAAAGGCAACATACGTAACCTAAACATCTGTACCCCCACAATATGCTGAAATAAAAAAAAGAGAAGAGATTTAAGGAGTAATCCTTGAAATACCCCAATATATAAAAATCAAAGAGGTAAAGACGAGTCAACAAAAGATACTGAATAAACAGTGGCTATTGAGGTAAGATCAAAACAAGAAAAGTGCAGTGTTTCAGAATCTTAGTCAAAATATTTTAAAGAGAAGTGATTGATCCTTTGTGCCAAATGCTACTGAGACATTAAGGAAAATGAGGGCTGAGACTTGACTATTTGATAACATAAAACTCCATGACTCTTGAGAAGTACAGTTTTGAGGTGGGAACAAAATGCTGATTGGAGTAGGTTAAAGAGAGATAGGAAGGCAAGGAAATAAAGATTGTATATATAAACCACATTGTGAGGAGTTTTGCTGTAAAAAGGAGGAAACAAATTGGGTTGGAAGGGGATAAGAGGTTAAGAGATAAATGGATTTTTTTGTTGTTGTTGTTTACCATGGGAGAAAGTATAGCATTTTGCTTTCCTATGAGAAAGACACTCTGGTGAGGGGAAAAACATGATGCAGAAGGGACAAAACAAGAAGTGACATCCTTGAGCACTTCCCAGATGCAAGAGTTGGCTTTATGGAGGAACTTAATTTATCCTTGGTATCCTGGAAGGAACACAGAGTAAATGTCTACGTATGCAAGTAAATAAGTATACTCAGTGGTATGAAGATGAGTCAGTGATCTTTGGGTGCCATGTATCTTCTCAAACAAATATAATACAAGATCATCAGCTCGGAGTAGGGAAGAGAAGAGGAAGGGTCACTAGAGGATTGGAGAGAGAAAAGAAATGTGAAATAGTCATCTTTGGGAAAGGGAGAGTGAATTTCCTAAGACAGAGTTTGGCACAGTATGGCCTGTGCACCAAATCTGGCCACAGCTTGTTTTTGTAAATAAAGTTTTATTGGAATACAGTCATATCCATTTTATTGTGTTATCTATGGGTGTTTACAATACCAGATTTGGATTTTTGCAACAAATACCACATGACCTACAATCCGTGAAATATTTATGATTAGATTCTTTAAAGAAAATATTTACAACTCCTGGACTAGGGATATGTAGTAAAATTACTTGGATCCACTTCAGGGTTTTTGACATACATTTAAAGTGAGACTAGTCAACATGGTTGTATGTGTTCCTCCAACTTTATTGACTTGTCCAGGAGCAGTTACAGAATAGGCAAAAAATGGAATTTAAACAAGGTTGTATTTTTCTAGGCAATTGTGAGGAGTGGGGAGAGTCTAAATTATTGGTTTGGGCAATTTTAATACATCACGAATTCTAATAAAGGTAATCAAGAAAGTGAGAATAAAAATGAAAGGGAGAGTCTGAGAGGGTGACATCATCAGGCTTGTGAAATAGGAAGCCCAAGACATTCCTTTTCCCTATGGAGACACTGATTCAACAATAGATGAACCAAGTCCGTTTGCGAGACATTCACAAACCCATTAAGAGGCTCTTGTACCTTCAGGTGAGTGCAAAACCAGCTATAACAAAGTCAGTTGGAAAATTTGTGGAACTTATTCACTATAGTATCTCTCCTTGGCTCAGTGCAACGTGATCAGGAAGGAACTCTCAGTTCTCAGCTTCTCCCTAGGGAGGGAAAGAGAAGACAGAAACATGTACCCAATATTTAGACTTTATGAGTAGACTTTCTAGGGGACTAGTTTCTGTTTTGTCTGAATGCAAGCACTGACAGAAGGTGCCATGAAGGATGCCAGTAAGAAAAAAGGTGACAGTTTGGACTATCACACAACCACTTATCATAGTCCCTCCTCCTAGTTCACCAGGAATGAGCAGGAGAAAGCCCTCAATCCCTATCACCTACTTGAGAAGGGAAAGAGTTGGGGCATGCATCCATCATTCTGGCTTTTTGGAGGGCTGCCTGAGGGATTTGTTTCTGTCTCTCACATCCCACAGTGCTGACTGGCTCTGATATACATTAGATAACTTGAGGTGGCTTAAAACAAAAGAGAGCAGGAAGTCTTGATGCTGGTCCAGAGGACCTGAAGTATCACAGACACAGGTTGATATAGCTTCATGCCCTCTCTTTGTGGGGAAAGGGACAAATGGGTCATGTGTCCAATGTTCCAGCTTTTTTGAAAGTCTGCCTGAAAGACTAGTGTTTTTTTTGTTTTGTTTTGTTTTTGTTTTTTTTCACGCAACTGAGAGTGTTAATGGGACTTAGCATACTCTAGAATCCCAGGGATCACTGAGAGCAAAACAGAGTTGGTAGGTTGCTGCAGCTACAGAGGATCTTCAGTAGTGGACAGACAGCAGAGAGATGAAGAGGTTATGAACACCTGAAAAAATAAACTGGCAAATCCCTCTAATTGGGAATTTATACGAACAAGTCCAGAGAAGACATATCCACAGAAAATGTATGAAAAAGTCAACAGAATCTCTAGCCAGGTGTATTGGTGAAGGTCCTTCACTATACAAAGTCATTCCAAAGTTGCAAGGCTTCCAGAAAATAGGGAAACATGACCCAATCAAAGGAACACAATAATTCTCCAGAAATTGACCCTAAAGAAATGGTGCTATATGAATTATCTGAAAAAGAATTCAAAGTAGTCTCAAATTCTTTCAAACAATTTGAAGAGGAAAGAGTATTTCCAAACTCATTTTTTAAGGCCAGCCAAAGCCTTTTATCCTGATACCAAAGCCAGAAAAGACACTACAAGACAACTACAAGCCAATAACCCTGATAAATGAAGATGCAAAATCCTACACAAAATACTATAAAACTGAATCTAATATCACATTAGAAGGATCATACACAAAGACCAAGTGGAATTTATCACTTGGATGCAAGGATAATTGAAAATACACAAATTAATAAATGTGATGTGCTGCATGAACAAAATAAAAGATGAAAAACACATGATCATCTCAATAGATGCAGGAAAAACATTTAATAAAATTCAGCACCCTTTTAAATAATATTATTCAGAAAACTAAAGAATACAAGGAAATTACCTCAGCATAATAAAGTCATATATGACAAGCCCAGGCTATCATCACAGTTAACAGTAAAATACCAAAAGCTTTTCCTCTTAGATCAGGAACACAGAAAGGACACTCACTCTTGCCACAACATTTCAATGTAGTGCTGAAAGTACTAGCAGAAGCAAGTAGGCTAGAAAAAGAAATAAAATATTCTTAAATTGGAAAATAAGAAGCAAAATTCTCTCTGGTGACAAATGGCATGATCATATATGTAGGGAACCCTGAAGATTCTACCAAAAAGAAAAATAAAAAGCTCTTAGAAATAATACATGAATTCAGTAAATTTGAATGATACAAAGTCAACATTAACAAATTAGTTATATTTCTCTACACTAACAACAAAAAATCCATAAAGGAAATTAAGTAAAAAATCCCACTTATAATGGAGTTCAAAAGAATAAAACATTTATAAATAAGCAATGGAGATGAACAATTTTTATACTGAACACTACAAAAATATTGATGAGAAAAATAAAGAAGAAACAAATAAATTAAGTGTACATATAGTAATGACATTCATCGGGTGTCGGGCAGATAGGGGGGGGGGAGTAGGGGATGGGAATATACATACACAATGAGTGCGATGAGCACCGCCTGGGGGATGGACACTCTTGAAGCTCTGACTTGGGGGGCAGGGAACAAGGGCAGTATACGTAACCTAAACATTTGTACCTCCATAATATGCTGAAATAAAAAAAATAATAAAATAAATAAATAAACTAAAAATATTCTGTGTTCATGGATTGGAAGATTTAGTATTTTTAAAATGTCTATACTACCTATAGAATTCACAATGAAAGTTCTTTAAAGACTTAAAAATAGAACTGCCATTTGATCATGTAATCCCACTTTTGGATATTTACATGAAATAATTGAAACATGATTTCAAGGATATATTGGTACTTCCACATTCATTGCTGCTGTCTTCACAATAGCCATGAGGTGAATACTTAAATTTAGGACAAAACCTGAATGCCCTCCACGGCTGCAGTCCCCAACCCCCAGATTGCTGAAGGTTACCTGTCTGTGGCCTGTTAGGGACTGGGATGCAGAGCTCCACCACGCTTCCCCAAGTCCCCTGTGGAAAAATTGTCTTCCATGAAACTTAGGAATTGGGGACACACAGCAGGATGTGAGCACGTGGGTGAGCCAGCAAAGCTTCATCTGTATTTATGGCTGCTCCCCATTGCTGATATTACCTCCTGAACCCAGGCTCCCCACTCTCCCCTGCATGGAAAAATTGTCTTCCATGAAACAGATCCCTGGTGCCAAAATGGTTGGGGACCACTGCTCCAACGGATGTGTGGATAAGAAAACACAGCATATACGTTCGATGGCATATTATTTAGTCTTAAAAAAGAAGGAAATCCTCTCATATTCTGCAACATGGATGAAGTTGGAGGACATTATACTAAGTGAAATAAGTGAGTCACAGAAGGACAAATATGGTATGATTCCATTTATATGGGTACAAAATGTAGTCAAACTCGTAGAAGCAGAAAGTGGAATGGTGTTTGCCAGGGACTGAGGGGAGGGGGAAATGGGAAGTTACTATTTAATGAGTATTGAGTTTTGGTCATGTGAAAAGTCCTAGAGACTTGATGAAAAAGTCCTAGAGATCTGCTGTACAAAAGTGCACATACCATTAATAATAATACTGTTCTGTAAACTCAAAAATTTGTTAAGAGGTTAGATCTTGTGTTATGTGTTTTAATCCCCCCATAAAACAAAAAATAAAAAATAAAAAGAAACCAAGAGGGGTGATGCAGTTAAAAGCATGCAGTTAAAAGAAGGTAGGTTCCTGTTTTGTGGCTACTATAAAAAAAGAAAAAATATATATCAAAAAGCAGGCAGGATAAATATGATTTGATGTCCCTGTGGGATTAAAGAATTGTACGGAGGGCATAATTATTCATAAACTGGAAAGAGTGCTTTAAATTGAACAAAGTATATGTAGGACCATGGAAATGGGTGATTGTATATGAAGAGATGGAATAGATTTTTGGAGTCAGAAGGTTAAAACTTAGAATTCAGGATATCAGAATTATAATATTGAGCTTAGAGGACAGCCCATTTGATACTTCAAAAGGGCACATTAAATGGCATATTGATAAGTTGGTAGGTATTGTTATTAAATAGATACTTGAATGTGTATTATGAATATATTATTTGGCAGAAAACAAATAGCATTTAAACAGTCACTTGAAGGAAATTCTAGAATTTAGTCACAGAATTCTGTCCTCAACTCTGTACTATTTAATATTCTTCCTAAATAAGACAAATAAATATAAGGAAAAACATTAAGCTCAAGGCTTCGACATGTTATTCTGGGGGTATGGCTTGTAACAAACTCAGTTTGAAGAAAATAATATCACTCTCAATTACATTATATGAGTACTTCTGAGAAGATATTTAAGCTCTTATTTTGATCAAAAATAGGTAGATATATGTGATAAGATAGACTGGTTTAAAAAAAGAATCAAAAAGACTGCATAGATGTTTCTATGGGGCCAATAAAATCCAAATGCCTTCCTTACACAATCTTGGAAAGAGATCAGTTAATTACATCAATATTCATTTCTATATTTTGCCTCTAGTGGTTCTCTCTGCCCAGGAACACAGCATGTGTAGCCTTGACAATTTATTCAGTAGGAACCACTGTTTCTATTTCATCCCATCTCTGCTTGCAAGCTGATATATGGCCACTTGCAGTGGGATCTGTAACCCAAACAGAAAACAGCTTTCCTGTCTTTGGAAATAACTAGATAAGACATTGTTAGAAATTATTTTGTAAAATACAATCTAAATTATAGACCTTAATAAGAGAATATATTTTCTCTTCAGTTTAATCATAATGAGAAGTAAATAAATGCTTCTGAAAAAAGAGCAGACAAAATATTTATAAAAAATCTGACATTTTAGGATTAAAGCCATTTTTTCTGAAAATCCTCCTAATATTTCATGAAGTTTGAATATAACCATTACATGCTGCAAGCTACCTCTGTGTTAAAATTTCAATTGTGTGATTTAAAGTGAAGTGATTACCCTAAGAATAACAATGAAAGCTTGAAAAAGTGCAGTGATATCAAGCCAAAGCTTAAGCTATACAAAGTGAGGTTGACTGGGTTCTATTATGAAAAATTTATTGTATCCACTGTGCCAAATGCTCTGTGAAAATCTTTCTTACATATGCCTCCTGATTTGACTATCTGGGAATCTCAGTGGTGTGTACAGGAAATGATTCAAATAACCAGTTATTATTAAAATCCGAGTTCAACAGAGGGACTTCAATAATTCCATGAACTTTCTCAATGTTATCCTAAATTTTGTTTATCCATGTATATTTGCATTTTTTCTGAAGAAAAGTTTATGGATTTTATAAGAACCTTAAAGAGTTAGATGATGTTATCCCATCTCTTCAACATAAAAAATGTTCGAAAGAACAATTGCTCTAAACATACTGGCATTTGTCAATTAGTAGCATTTTGATGTTTAATGTGTAAGTTCTCTAGACCCTGAATATCATCATATGGCATCAGGGGTTTGTGGATCAAGAAAACCACAGATTTGATGCACATATTTAGTACACTATGAGTACTTTTATGAAGGGTTCAAAATTTATTTCCAAATTGTACATGTGTGTTTTTATGGGAGATTTCTGTTGATCTGTGTGACATCTTTTGCAAGTTTTTTCCATACTATACTATGTCATTTTGATAAGTAGATAATGTTATAATTCCAAGGACTCAAAAAAAAAAAAAAAAGTCATGCAGTGCTTTGGAATCTCAATGTAATCTTAAGTTATAAAGATTGAATCTGAATTTTGTTCCCCCTGACAACTTTTCTTACCTTTAGCCTAGGCGAGTACCATTTGTTTGTTGTATTTATGCATTTGGTAATTAATATGGACAAACAACAATAACAACAACAAACAACAAAAACAAACCAAGAGAGAAGCTATTTTAACTACTACTATAGGAATGGCAATGAATCCTGCAAACTCTTACACATAGAGGGAGGAAAAAGAGGATCCAAAGGCCCACAGGGAAGTGGGTAGGAGTTCTGGATGGTATCCTATTATACTTTATAAGGAACTGATCTCAAGTTACCAAGACACACTGTTGATATAACCAGGAAGAAGAGAACATCCTGCTTAACAACCAAACTGTTTCAATCAATTTTAGCAATTAAGGTGACAGGGGTCACAGCCAAATCACCCATACATCCCAGGAGTGCCATGGCTTTCTTCCTATAAAAAGGCAGCTTTCAATATCAGCCACCTGACTATACTAGGGGAGCTTAATATGTCCTGGAAGGAGCATCCCTGGCAGTTGTATGATAAATTCCAACCATAGACTGTGTGTCCCTAGTGCTTTAAGTGGCCATTGTTAGACTTTTCAAGTTTTATCTCAAAGTACTTTCTAGTATTTTGATGTAGCTTAATGAGTGATTTACAGAAAAAGAGTTGACTAAATGATTTTTTTTCTCTTTTAAATCTTTATTTCTGTTCAAATTGCCTAGTGTTTTGCATTGTAACTCTCGGTGACTTATTCTTTATTCTCCTTTCCCCAAAAGGTAATAATAATCACAACCATTCAAATCTCACTTGGTTTTTCATTTTGCTACAGTTGAATTTGCATGAATTCAATATAACCATTGAAATTGAAATAGGCTAATTCAACAATGAAAAAGTACAAAAAAGCAACAAAATATAATATGCAGATTATAGTGATAACTTCCAAAAGGCTTGCAAGGCAACCTTCATTTTTAAACCTGTTGTGGATAATAAAGTGCAAGCTTGACCTAAACCTGCCCCTTCATTGTGTTAGCACCCACTCATTACGTCTATATGCATTTGTGGAACTAAGCACATCATCTCATTGGTTCCTCATAAGCAGCCCGTGAAGGAGGCAGACCAAGGATTAAATTCACCCAAGGTCAGTTCTGGACACAGTGTCTGGAACGTAAAATGCACTTAATAAATGTTTGATAAGTTAATAAAAAGTAAACGACATTACTGTAACTAGAACTCAACCTCTGTGTTTTTGCAAAAGGATATCTTATAAGTTATTATTTTCAATTTATTTTTCACTTCTTATGTATGTTTGTCTTGTCTTCTTAAATAGATTATAAAATAAACTCCTTTAGAATAAAAATGATGTCTATTACTTTGGTATCCCTCCCACAGATTCCACTATTATGCTTTCAAAAGTGTGAATACTCAAAAAGCCCTTGCTGATTTCATTTAAGACAGGCTATAGAGACAAAATATTTTGATGTGGCTTTAAAAAATCAACTCATGGTGGATAATAGAATTAAACTTAAGGCATAAAACTATAAGAATTTGAAAGGAAAATGTTGGAAAAACTCTTACAGACATTGACCTAAGGAAAGAACTTATGAAAAAGACCCCAACAGCAATGACAGCAACAACAAAAATAAATAAATGGGACCTAATCAAATTAAAAAGCTTCTGCACAGCCACGGAAACTATCACAAGAGCAAACTGACAACCTACACAATGGGAGAAAATATCTGCATGTTACACATCCGGTAAAGGGCTGATAACTAGAATCTATGTAGAACTCAGAAAAATCAGCAACAACAACAACAAAAAAATCAAACACCCTATCGAAAAGTGGACAAAGGACATGAACAGAAACTTTTCAAAGGAAGATAGACTAATGGCCAACAAACACACGAAAAAATTCTTAACAACTCTAATCATTGGGGCAATTCAAATCAAAACCACAGTGAGATATCACTTATCTCCAGTGAGAAAGGCCTTTATCAAAAAGTCCCCAAACAATAAATGTTGGCATGGATGAGGAGAAATAGGAACATTCATACACTCCTGGTGAGACTGCAAACTAGTGCAACCTCTTTGGAAAGTAATATGGAGATACCTCAAAGAGCTGCAAGTAGAACTACCATTTGACCCAGCAATCCCATTACTGGACATGTACCCAAAGGAACAAAAGGCATCCTATAAAATAGACATCTGCATTAGAATGTTTATAGCAACACAATTCACAATTGCAAAGATGTGGAAACAACCCAAGTGCCCATGTCAATACATAAGTGGAGTAATAAAATGTGGTGTATATATACCATGAGGTTCTACTCAGCCACAAAAAACAATGGTGAACTAGCACCTCTTGTATTATCGCGGATAGAGCTGGATCCCATTCTACTAAGTGAAGTATCACAAGAATGGAAAAATAAGCATCATATATACTCACCATCAAATTTGTATTAACTGACTTAACTGACCAACACTTCAGTGCGCATACAGTGGTAAGATTCATCGGGTGTTGGCCAGGTGGGAGGGGGGAGGAGGGGATGGGTATTTTCACACCTAATTGGTACACTAAGCACTGTCTTGGGGATGGACACGCTTGAAACTCTGACTCGGGTGGGGCAAAGGCAATATATGGAACAAATATTTGTACCCCAATAGTATGCTGAAATAAAAAAATATTAAAAATAAATAAATAAATATGAGTAGTTAAAACTTGTAAAAGTAAGATAAAAATACAAATATATTTATGAATGGGGATTATTGGGATTCTTGAATCTAAAGAGTCAAAAATTATCTACTCTCCTTAAGAAATCACCTTCTAATGTTTTTATCTTTAAACTGTCATTGAATAAAACTAACACTACAAAGTGATGCTACAGACAAGGCTTTTTTATGGTGTTATTGCCTATGGTTTAATTACAGGATTTAGAAATAAACTATTAAATCCTAATTTTGTTGCTCATTTTCTAGGTCAGATTTTTTCCATATTAAGATGCACATTCATTGAATATTAACACCAATTAATGAGAGGTGTTTAAAAATAGAACTCCCTGAGTACCATGCTAATACAATAGCCTAGTTACGCCAAGAATGGGCTTTAATATGACCCATTAAGTTCTGACATTGAGACTGTTTTCTGTGAATACATATTAACTTTCATAATAGAGGCAAGAACTGCTTTTCTTGATGTGACTCTTGCAATAAATCAGCTGAATCCAAAATAAACAAAAAGGATGGTGTTTTCCTATCAAGCTGCCTTGTAAATTCATCCATATGTAAAAAAGCAGCTGCTGTCATGGCAAAAAGAGCATGTCTTATTATTTTATTCTCTTTGGGCCATAAGAAGAAGAAGAAAAAAAATAAAAACCTTTATTGTGTATAAAACCTTTTGCACTTTGACATAAGTCCTTGCAGCCAAGTTCTTTTTGATTGGAACAAACTTAAACCATATTCCATTTCACAAAAGCAAAATGTGCTGAACATGTGGTTTTTAAAATAGAAGCATGTGCATCAACTGTTCTACATGAACATCCTTTCTGAGAAAGGTCTCTGGGGAAAGTTCATTACCCCAAACCAGGGAGTATAGGAAAAGGGTGAAACAGACTGAGATCAAGCCTTCCCTAAAGTGGATGGTCCAGGCAAAGGCATAAGTGATATTTAATATGCACACCCAGGAGCTCCTGTTGAGTGCCCTGTTTGGTAACCCGGATCAGGATGCTTGTTTAGTGGATAAAAGTGTAACTTTAGAAATTGGCAGGAACTCTTTCTTGTGCTTGGCCACCTGTATTCTCAGCCAGAGATGGTGGAAGGGGTTTTAAACAAGCACACATTTCAAACTTTGTTCTATTTTGCTTTATTACTACTTTCCGGTTTTAAAAGAGCCATTTATAAAACTGCCAGTTTAAGGATGTGTTGACAACATTTAGTGGCCGTTATGATAAAGTTCATATTCTGTCTCCCCATAGCTAAAATAATACTTAAAGCTGTAAATATAAACTTAAGGAAAGTAGTCATTATCTTTGCTGCAATAGCTGGGATGAATTGCCGTATGAATGAGTATCTTTGTTGTAGACTTTTGGCTATCAATAATACTATTTACATCTAAAATAAATAATGTGAACTTGGACAGCAGTCTGCAGAGTCAATCAACAGTAGATATTAGCACTTCAAGGAATCAGCTCTTCCAGCCTAAAAAAAAAAAAGAAAAGAAATTGGGCTGTGAATTTTGACTTAAGAATATAATAATGTCTTCCTAGATCTCATTATGCCTAATGCCGATATAAGGCCATCTGGGGCCCAGGATGATGAAAGAGTGGTGTAAATTTATGACCTCCTAGATTTAGCAAGAGCCCTTTGGATATTAGGTTGGATTAGTAGATTTACTGCTAATCCAAACACTATGGCCCAAATTCTGCCTGACCCATCTGCACTGTGGGTCTCTGAAAATTGTAGCAAGTTTAGCTTTTGAGGGCTGACAACAGCCTTTTATGCTCCAGGGCGGGCTGCATGCATTTTGCCATCAAGTATAATTAGTTCTTCAGATCTACATTTCTTCCACATTTGCAACGGCAGCCCCCTTTCATCCCTAGTGTGCATACACACACGTACTCCATGGTAATGGCCATTGTCAGCAATGAACTTAAGTTATATGTTGTTTTCTAGAATAAGCAAATTTTGAGTCAATTTTGAGCATAAAGGTATACATGATATTAGAAAAAGGCACTTACACTCTTGACGCTTGTCAAAGGTTTAGCCAATAGGAAGCTGTCTGAAAATAAAATTTTCATACATTCCTGCTAAATCAGATTTAACTGCAAATTTGTATTCCAACAGCCATTATTAAAGGATAAACTTTGGAGTTCTCGATTTATTAAAAAATTACTGAGTCTGTAATATCAAAACATAAGTGGTACTATTTTCATTTGTGATGTGTGAAGGCACATTTTACACTAATGTGAAGGCACAAAAATAGAAATCATGTCAGAAAGCATTAGATACAATATATAAAATGATCCAAAAATCATATATGTCATTTAAAACTGGATGGAACTAATTCTACTAAATGTAACAGACGATAAAAATCATGTTTTATGATAAACATTTTGATTTGATATTTTCTTGCTATTAATTTTTTTATATTTTTCTGTCTATGAAGGTTGTCATTTATGCAGCAAAGATGATTTAATTTTTCTTTAGTCTTCAAGTATATTGGTACATATTAGTAACCTCTTAATCATTTTAAATGTGACCTCCAATAAAGTGGATTGAAGTAACAATATATTGAGAAGTAACTAAAATTATTAAACATCAAAATATATCATAGTTGAGGAACCTCCGTACTGTTTTCCCTAGTAGCTGCACCATTTTGCATTTCCATAAGCAGCATGCAAGTTTTACAATTTCTCCACATCCTCACCAAGACTTTTCATCTTTTGTTTTTCTGATAACCATCCTGACTTGTGCAAGGTGATATCCCATTGTTCTTTTGATTTGCATTTCCTTGATAACTAAAGTTGAACATTTTTTTCATATACCTGTTGGCTATTTGTATGTCTTCCTATGCTAAGTGAAATAATCCAGTCACAGAAAGACAAACACTGCATGATTCCAATTACATGAAGTATCTAAAATAGTCAAATTTATAGAATCAAAGTATAGCATAGTGGTTGTCAGGAGCTGGGACAGGGGGAAATGGTAAATTGCTAATCAATGGGCATCAGGTTTCAGTTAAGCCAGATGAATATGCTATAGAGATCTGCTGTACAACATTGTACCTATAGTCAACAATAATGTATTATGCATTTAAAAATATATTAAGATGGTAGATCTCATGTTAAGTATGATTGCTACAATAAAATAAAATTTTCAAATAACATAAAGCTTAGTTTATTCATTTTATGCATTTGACTAAGTACTTTTTGTAATAAATAGACAATATATAGTGTTGTGGTATTTTTGAAGTTTTTAACATCAGCTTAGCCTAAATTCCCAAAATCTAAATAGCCATGTCCACCAGTAGTCCTCAAAATTACTGTTAAAAGATTGTTTTGGACTTGAAATATGAATATATACATGGTGGTGAATTAGAAAATAAAAAACTGGTTAGTTACGAATTCATAGTTCTATTCAATTTACTGATATTTCAAAATGTTATTTATTCTTTTAATGCATTTTTATTAGTTAACAAAATATATGGTATATATTATACAACCTCTCTTCCCTTGTAATCATTAGAATGACATGGTCCTCTGCCCATATTTTGCTGATCATGCAGATTCTACAGAGTTCTCCCTTTTCCTTGATTATTAATTGTAACCATAATGATAATAAGAACAACCATTTGAATACTTACCATGTGCCTGGCCTTGTGCCAGGTACTTCTTTTTTTTTTCTTTTTTATTGTTTTATTGATACAAATATTTGCACATATTTATGGGGTACATGTGATATTTTGTTGCATGCATAGAATGTGTAATGATCAAGCCAGGGTATGCGGGGTGTCTGTCACCTCAACTGTTTATCATTTCTATGTGTTGGGAACATTTCAAGTCCTCTTGTCTAGCTGCTTTGGAATATACAATGCATTGTTGTTAACTATAGTCACCCTACTCTGCTATCGAATATTAGGAATTATTCCTTCTATCTAACTGTATGTTTGTACCCATTAACCAACCTCTCCACATCCTCACCCCACCCATACACCCTTTCCAGCTTCTGGTATCTACCATTCTATTCTCACCTCCATTAGATCAAGTTTTCTACCTCCCACTTATAAGTGAGAACATGCGATATTTGTCCTTCTGTGCCTTGCTAATTTCACTCAATATAGTGACCTCCAGTTCCATCCATCTTGCTACAAATGACAGAATTTTATTCTTTTTTAAGGCTGAATAGTATTACATTTTGTATATATGCCACGTTTTCTTTATCCATCCATCCATTGATGAACACTTGGATTGATCTGACAGCTTGGCTATTGTGAATAGTTCTACAATAAACCTGGGGGTGCTGATATCTCTTTGATATACTGATTTTTTTCTTTGGATAAAAAGCCAGTAGTGGCATTGCTGGATCATACGGTAGTTCTATTTTTAGTTTCTTGAGAAATTTCCAGACTGTTTTCCATGGCGGCTGTACTAATTTACATTCCCACCAACAGTGTATAAGAGTTCCCTTTTCTCTGCATCCTCACCGGCATCTGTCATTTTTTTCTCTTTTTAATAATAACCATTCTAACTAGGATAAGATGATATCTCATTGTGGTTTTGATTTGCATTCCCTGATGATTAATGTTGTTGAGCATTTTTTCATATACCTGTTGGCCATTTTTATATCTCCTTTTGAGAAATGTCTATTCATGTCCTTTGCCCACTTTTTAATGGGGTTATTTGTTTTTTTTTCTTTTTTTTATTTCAGCATATTATGGGGTTACAGATGTTTATGTTACGTATGTTGCCCTTGCCCCCACCCCAAGTCCGAGTTTCAAGCATGTCCATCTCTCAGATGGTATGCATTGCACTCTTTGTGTATGCATATACCCGTCCCCTCCTCCCCTTCCCCTCTCCCCCCTCCCCCCTGCCCGACATCCAATAGATGTTATTCTTATATGTACACTTATTGTTGATACCAATTTGATGGTGAGTACATGTGGTGCTTGTTTTTCCATTCCTGGGATACTTCACTTAGTAGAAGGTGTTCCAGCTCTATCCAGGAGTATACAAGAGGTGCTATATCACCATTGTTTCTTAAAGCTGAATAGTACTCCATGGTATACATATACCATATTTTATTAATCCACTCATGTATTGATGGACACTTGGGTTGTTTCCACATCTTTGCAATTGTGAATCGTGCTGCTATAAACATTCAGGTGCAGGTGTCTTTCTTATAGAGTATCATTTGTTCTTTTGGGTAGATGCCCAGTAATGGGATTGCTGGATCGAATGGTACTTCTACTTGTATCTCTGCCTCATTTGATCTTCATAATCCTCTGGAGTAAATATTATTGCCTATATTTTATAAAATAAAAAAAGCAAAGCTTAGAGAGGCTTAGTGGAATCCTGGAAGGTATGCAGTCATTAAATGGCAGATCTCCATTTTAAACCGACATCTGTCTGCTGCCAAAGCCCATGCTATTAGCCACCTGTCTTAGCCCATTTATGCTGCCATAGCCATTTACCTGATATTGGGTAATTTATAAACAATAGAAATTTATTTCCCACAGTTTTGAGATTGGAAGTGGAAGATCAAGGTTGCAGCAGTGTTAGTGCCTGTAGAGGGCCTAATGTTTGCTTCCAAGATGGCACCTTGAATACTATGTCCTCACATGGCAAAAGGGACAAGAGTTCAAAACAGCGATGAATGTTACATCCTCACATGGTAGAGAGATGGAAGTTGAGAAAAGACGAAACAACTTCCCCCCAGCTTTTTTATAAGGCACAATCCTATTTACAAGGGCAGAGTCCTTATGGCCTAATGACCTTCTAAAGGTCCCACCTCTTAATACTTTTTGGGGGGATTAGATTTCAACATGAATTTTAAATGGAAAACAAACATTCAAACTGTAACACCAAGATGTTGTGCCATCTTTTGTTCCAAGAATGTCATTCTTATATTCTTGATGCAGTACTAGTACTGGCCTGTCTTGTTCAATTGCATCATGTGTACCAACAGAAGTAAATCAAATGGAAATTCAAAATAGAAGTGTGAATTTTAGTGCAAATAAACTTGAGGGTGAATCATAATTCCAACATTTATGAAAATTTTAGGAGCTTAGGCATGTTATTTAACCCTTCTAAATGTTAGTTTCTTCACTTGTAGGATATAAATAACACCATCTACTCCAGAGTTATTATAAAAATTAGTTGAAATAACGTGCATAACTACCTAGCACAGTGTCTGGTGCAGTGTTATGAACACAGCAAATATTTGTTCCCTTGCTCCTGTAAGCTCCTAGCATAAATGACTTTTCCTATATTTGATAATTTCTTCTCTCTCTTAGTTTTCATTCAAGAAAATTTAAAACTTGCCTGTGATGAAAGAACTATGTCATATATATCTGTTTTGACAGATATAAGAAAAAGAGAAAGGGGAAAGAGAGACGAAAGAAAGCAAGAAGGAAAGAGAGAAGAGAGAAG